>LOJH01022058.1:0-20045 GCA_001685095.1 Ellobius talpinus
GAATATCCAAATTAACAAAATCAGAAATGAAAAGGGGGACATAACAACAGAAACGGAGGAAATCCATAGAATTATCAGGTCATACTTCAAAAACCTCTACTCAACAAAATTGAAAAACGTAAGGGAAATGGACAATTTTCTGCATAAATAACACCAAAATTAAATCAAGACCAGAAAAGCAAATTAAATAGACCTATAACAGTCGAAGAAATAGAAACAGTCATCGAAAGTCTCCCAACCAAAAAAACGTCTAGGACCACCAGATGGTTTCAGAACAGAATTCTACAAGATTTTCAAAGAAGTACATTTACACAATGAGTACTACATAGCAGAAAAAGATAATGACATCTTGAAATTTGTGGACAAATGGATGGATCTAGAAAACATCATATTGAGTGAGGTAGCCCAGATACAGAAAGATAAATATTGAATATACTCACTCATAAGTGGTTTTTAGACATAAAGCAGAGAAAAACCAGCCTGTAATTCACAATCCCAGAGAATCTAGACAACTAAGAGGACCCTAGGAGAAACACACATGAATCTAATATACATGGGAGGTAGAAAAAGACAATTCCTGAGTATATTGGGAGGATGAGGATCCTGGGGAGGGTAGAAGGGAACAGGGGAGGAAGGGAGGGGAGCAGAGAAAAATATGTAGCTCAATAAAAAATAAAAAAAACCCCAAAAAACTCAGGTTAAGGTAAATAAAAGGCCTCAACATAAATACAGTTACACTAAACATGAAGGGAATGGGGGAAATAGCACTAAACAAATTAGGACAGGAGATAACTTCCTGAACTCAACACCAATAGCGTAGACACTAAGAAAAACAATTAATAAGTGGGACCTCCTGTAATTGAAAAGTTTCTGTAAGAAAAAGGACACCATAAAAAAAAGCTTCTGTAAGGCTAAGGACAAAGCAGCAGCCTACAGAATTGGAAAAGGTCTTCACCATCCCCACATCTGACAGAGGATTGATTCCCAAAATATATAAAGAACTCAAGAAACTGGACATGAAAAACCCAAACAATCAATTTAAAAATGGGGTTCAGATCTAAACATAGAATTCTCAGAAGAATCTCAAATGACTGAGAAACACTTAAGAAATATTTTCAACATTCTTAGCCACCAGGAAAAAATGAAAATTAAAATGTCTCTGAGATTCTACCTTACACCTGTCAGAATGGCTAACGTCAGAGACACAAGTGACAGCTCATGCTGAAGAGGATGCAAAGCAAAATGAATATTTCTCCATTACTGGTGGGAGTGAAGACTTTTATAGATATGTTGAAAATCAGTATGGCAGTTTCTCAGAAAATTGGGAATCCATCTACCTCAAGACCCAGCTATACCACTGTTGGGTGTATACCCAAGGGATGCCCAATCATTCTACAAGGGCTCTTGTTCTACTGCATTCATAGCAGTCTTATTTATAGTAGCCAGAACCTGAAAACAACCTAGATGTCCTTCAACCAAGAAATGGATAAAGAAAATGTGTATTTACACAATGGAGTGTTACTGAGCTGTTTAAAATAATGACATCATGAAATTCAAAGACAATTCTATGGAACTAGAAAAAAAATCATCCTGAGTGAGGTATCTCAGACCCAGAAAGACAAACATGGCAAACTCTGATAAGTGGATATTAGATGTAAAGGATAACTATGCTACAATCCAGTGACCCAAAGAGGTTAGGTAACAAGGAGCACCTAAGTGGGACATTCAGATCTCCCTGGGATGAGGAAACAGAAGAGATTTCCTGGGTGAACTAGGGATGGGTGGGGACTCAGAACATAAGGGATCTAGTGGTTGGGGGCAGAGTAGTAAAAGAGCCAACTGAAAAAGTAGGGTGCTTCAGGGTCAGGTAGAAAACTGGTGCGAGAGAAAATCCCAGGAATCTACTAGGATGACCCAAGCTGAGGCCTAGCATTAGTGGATATATAGCCTGAACTGGCCATCTCCTGTGACCAAGTAAGACTTCCAGTGGAGGGACTGGGACACCAACCCAGCCACACAAATTTTGACCTACAGTCTGTCCTGCCTATGGGATGTGATTGGGGTAATTGTAGTACAGAGATTGTGGGAGTGGCCAACCAGTGACTGATCCAGCTTGATTTCCACACCACCAATGACTGATCCAGCCTGATTTCCATGCCACAAGTATGAGCCCACACCTGGCACCACCTGGAGTTCCAGGACCAAGAGGGTGGACGATCCAGAGTCTTGGGATAGACCAAACAAGACTGTAAGGAAAACAATTTCAGTGCAATGATGTCTAATGATACTCTGCTATACTCATAGATTTGTGCTTAGCCTAATAGTCACCACAGAAACTTCATCCAGCAACTGGAGAAAACAGGTGTAGATACCCACAGCCAAA
The DNA here is from genome assembly GCA_001685095.1 of Ellobius talpinus. NCBI lineage: Eukaryota > Metazoa > Chordata > Mammalia > Rodentia > Cricetidae > Ellobius > Ellobius talpinus. The sequence continues at coordinate 2,384 of LOJH01022058.1, forward strand.
CATTAGGAAAAACTCAGGGAATACTGCTGAAGAGAGAAAGCCTAGAAAAATTGTAGGCCATAGGGGGTCAAAAACATCACACAAGTAAACCACAGAATCAACAAAAGAGGGCTCATTGGAGTGCACAGAGACTGAACCAATAACCAGGGAGTCTACACAGGACTGACCTAGGCCTTCTGCATTTATGTGACAGCTGTGTAGCTGGTCTTCTTGTAGGACTCCTAACAGTGGGAGTAGTGGCTGTCTCTGACTCTTTTGCTGTCTTTTGGGACCCTAGTCTTCATACTGGGTTAGCTTGCCCCACCTTAACATAAGGAAGATTCTTAGTCTTACTGCAACTTGATACACCATCTTTTCCATGGAGGCCTGCCCTTTTCTAAACAGAAATGAAAGAGGAGTGGATGGGGGGAGAGAGACTTGGAGGAGAGGGGGGAGTAGAAACTGTAGGAATGTAAAATAAATAAATGTAAAAAAATAAAATAAGAGAGTGGAACAAAGAAAACTACAGAAAAAATAGTATTAGCATAAACATAAATTTAGATATGAAAATGGAGAGGAAATAGTGGCCATTTCTGGAAAGACTAGATTCTGTAAAAAGACAATACTTAGCTAATAAACTATATAGTCAATGTAAATACTAAAAATTTCAAATTTTCCCATGAATTTAGTCAAACTGTCAAAAGAATGGAGGTATTCCACCTGAACATTCATCATTGTGGAGATTCAGATGAGGATATAATATAAATTTGAATAGGCAATGAACAGAGCATTCAAATTTCTAGGATCATTTGTGAGGTTAGAAAGCAATGCAGCAGAGCTCAAAGTGTAACATTTCAAAAATAAAAACAGAAGAAACCCTCCTACTCTTCCTTCCATGAAGTTCATTGAGAACACATTTCATTGGAGAAAGTAAGTGAATCAGGGAATTGGAAATTAGGTTTGTGTAGAAACAAAGGAAGAAGAACCCTGCGAGAGGCAAGGCTGAGAAGCCTAGAAGTATTGCTGCCTAGAAAAAGCCTGGTGAGCATTGCACCTAAAGTAATGTACTCAAAGAGCATTCACCTATGACTTCAGCAAAAATCTAAATTCCTGTTGCTTTCCTCAGACCTACTGAGTCAAAACCCCTTTGGGGGTCCATTCAGCCAATCGTATATGTTCTCTATTTTTTTTTCTGATGTAACCCAAGTGTAAAGACCACCAGTCCTGGGTTTCTGACATGCAACTGTTTTGGTATCCTCTTCTCCTAAATTCAGAATTGGATCTTCACTCCTTTATGAGTTTCCTTGTTACTTTGAAAATAACATATGGAACATATGGTAAAGAACAAATGAGACGGAAAAATCATCTATGACTGTACGATCCAGAAAAATATATCACATTTATGGAAATTTAGAATAGATTATTACATGGATATGTCTTTGAAGTGGTATGTATACTTGTAAATCATATTTTTAACTTAGGGATGCAGTTCAATGGTGGAGTACTTGCCCAACATGCATCAGGTTTCAATAACAAGCACTAAAATATTTGTTCTTAATTGACAAATAATTATACATGTTTGCCAGTATTTGTGTGATTTTTTCAGTGTGTATATGTATAATAATCAAATCAGAGTATTTTTCATAATATGTCTTGCATTTACCATCTATTTATGGTAAAATATTTAGTGCCTTCTTTCTAGCTGCTTGGAGGTACCTAGTTCAAGATTATTAAATATGATCACAAGACTATGGTGACAACAGAACACAAGAACGTACTCTTAGAAACTGTATATCATTCCTGTTGAGCCACCTCTCCCCTCTTTCTTCCTCCTGCCCTCCCTACTCTCTGAGACCCTTATTTTACCTTCTTTGAGGCAGCTTCTTTATACTCAATAAACGAGTGTCATCATGCTGCACCACCTTCCTGTTTCACCCTTACTTCTCCTGCGGCAGACACTCTTCACTCTTTTTAGGGTTTCGTGGATTAATATTATTTTATTTAAATCTGTGTAAGGAGTATTTGTCAGGTTATTACAAACAACTTCACGGGCTGCATCTTTCATAACAGAGTGATGGGATGAGTTTAAAATGTGCTTCTAAGGCTCGTAAGATGGCTTAGTGGGGAAAGTCACATGCCAGCAAGCCTGATGGCCTGAATTTGATCCCTAAGATCCATGTCGTAGGGAGAGAGAACAAACTCTGGAAAGCTGTCCTCTGGCATCCACAGTACGCCATGGTATGAACATCTACCCTCATTACCACAACAAATAAATCACCATGAAAACCTTTTAATGTGCTTCCATCCAGGTTTTTCTAACACTTTGAAAGAATACTTATTGCTGAAGCGAATTCCATGGTCGTTCTCTTTTAGGGATATAAGCCTGGACCTCCAAGTCAGAGAAACCTGGCTATGGCTCTGGAAATGTCATTTCCTAACACCATCAATACAATAAGTTGCCTCTCACAGCTTCACGCAGACTGTTTACATGGTATTAGAATTGTTACTCACAATGTAGAACAGAACATAATCACTTAGTATTTGCTTTCAGAATACTGTATTTTTTTAAAGTATAAACTAATGATGTGGAGGAGGATATGTTAGGAATGAGAAAGCCTGGAAAGATCCCTTGTATCCTTAATATTTATTTTTGTTTCATGTGTACATGCCTAAGTGTATGCAAACAAGTGTAGGTGCCTAGAGAGGCCAGAGGAGGTGCCTAGATCCCCTGGAAGTGTACTTAAAAGTAGTTTGTAAACCGACAGATGTGGGTACTGGCAATCAAACCCACATCCTCTGTAAGACTATCAAGTGCTCTTAATTAGTGAGTCATCTCTCTATAGCCATGATCCTTTAGATCTTTGAAATTGTCAGGAAAAAAAGGATCTTGTTTGAACAAATTCAGTGGCTAGAAATTAATAACAAGAATGTATTTAACAGATGGTACAGAAAAAATCTGCAGTTTGGTGAATAACTAGATTTAAATTTTAGCAAAACACCTTAATTTCACCAAAGTGAAATTTTCACCCTGGTGACTTAAAGACTATAAAGAAAATGTGTGCACCTGCTTGTCATGTGACATAGTGTATACTCCTGTGTGTAGGTGTATTTATACATGGCTAAGTACACAGGTGTATATGTGTGCATGTGTTCCTGTGTGTCCTTTTTTTGGAGATTTTTGTTATAGAATATTAGTTAAAGATGCATAACTTGTTTATGCTATGGAATATTTGTTTATGATGCAAAGATGTGTTGCATTCCGTTAAATTGCCTTTGTTTAACTCGGTGAAACTGTGCTACTTTGTCTGTCTAAAACACCTTTTTGGTCTGATAAAGAGCTGAATGGCCAATAGTGGGAAAGGAGAAAGGATAGGTGGGGCTGTCAGGCAGAGAGTAAATAGGACAAGAAATCTGGGAGAAAAAGATGGAGAAGTGAGGAAAAGAAGAGGCGATGAAGACTCCAGGGGCCAGCAATCTGGCTATAGAGTAAGCCATGGAGAAAGAAGTACAAAATAAAATAAAATAAAATAAAATGTATACAGAAATAGAGAAAGAAAAAAGCTCAGAAACAAAAGGTAGATGGGATAATTTAAGAAAAGTTGACTAGAAACAAGCCACGCTAAAGCCAGACATTTATAAGTAATAATAAGTCTTTGTGTGTATATTTATTTGGGAGCTGGGTAGCCAGCCTCCAAAGAGCTAATAGTAAAGAGTAAAAAATGACCAACCACAGATTTTTGCTGCCATTTTCCAAGCTGTCTCACTTTTTATTCTTATTTTACACTCTGTCATGTTGCTGACAGACTTTATATATTATTGTGTACCTAATGTCTCCTCCTTCACCTAAAATATGCCCCTTTTATTTTTCAGTGTAAAAAGAAGTTCTTGGGCATTTTTTTTCTGTGTCTCAACCCTCTGGAGCTGCCCTTCATCCTTCTCCACCTCGCTCCATGTGGGAGAAGAGTGAAAAACCACATATATCCCCATTCAGAGGACTCCCTTGTGTCCTGCCTTGCAGCTGCCAGTAAGGACACACAGAGGGGAGAACAGAAAGGATGGGGGCCTGTTTCCAAACATACTCCCTTCTGTAGAAAAGATGCTGTCAGGCATCCTAGACACTTTGCAAATCTCTCTCTCTCCTTCTCCTCCTCCTCTCCCCTCCCCTCCCCTTCCTTCCCCTCCCTTCCCTCTCCTCTCCTGAGATACTAGGAACTCTCTTCCTTCAACATTTACTTAATCAGGTCCATGACAAAAGAGGACTCTCCCATTACCAACTTGGTGATCCTTCCTTCTCCTTGGTTTTCCTGTGTTGTGGCCTCATGAATGTAAATAGCTCCTTGATTAAACTGTTGTTGAATGGCTTCAGCATAGTGCAACATCTATTTCCTGCTGTGAAATTAAATGATAGAGAAATTGGTACCAGACATAGCTCTAGGAAGCAGAACTCAACATGGGATTCTGAGAAAACATCCTTTCCTTGCTTCTGGGAGAAGGGACCTAAGCAACCAGCTTGATTAGTATTCAAATTAAGAGGGAGAGACTGAAGGGCAAATATAGGCAAATTGAGCGATGTCAATTACTGTGGCAATCGGTTCCTCTGTTGATAATGTGGATTGCAAGACTGTGGCACTAGATTGCTTTATCTAACAGCTCCAAAGCAGTGCTTCTCAGCTGTTGGCAATGCTACCCTCTCAGAGACTTTAGACAGTGTCTGTGGACAATATTAATTTGAAGGCTGAAAGTTACTATCAGCATCCAGTCAATAGATACCAAAGTTGCAGTTAGCTTACACCTTACACCATAGAATCCCCACATTTAACCAGCCTAAATTGTAACAGCAATGAAGTCAAGAAACTCTGCCCCAGAGAAAACAAAGAAATAGAAACAATCAAGTGGAGATCATAAATAGAAACCACATCTTAGTAATAAATTGAAAAAGTGTTCCTCATCTCCTGGAGTCATGGGTCTTGTAGGACTAAGGATTAAGCATGATCTTTAAGTGTAGGTCTGGAGTGTTGGCAACACCAAAGCATTTCTAAACTTTATGGGTATTTCTAGTATGTGCACAAACAAGAGATGACAAATCTGCAGGTTCAGAATTAGGGTTGGGGCTTGATCTTTTGGAGCAGAACCCTACAACATGCATTCATAATTTATTATAAATTGTCTACAGACTTTTCAGAGGAGTCTATTGCCTATAACCAGTTGATAAACACAGAAAGGGCTGGGAAATTTCGAGACAGTCAGAGGCTGGTTGTAATCTGGTGCTAACCCTAGTGGTTACAGAATTGAGTGGTGGCAATCACTTGAGTTCTCCGTAAGGTGGAACTTGTAGGACTATAGGTCTCTTCTGGGGTGCTCCTCCACTTATTCTATTATAATAAGGATAATAGATTCCTTTTGTGAAAAACGTGTCTGTTAATTTCTTGGCCAATAACATTAAGTCTATATGACAATGTGGCTAGATATTTGACTATGAAGTACTCACACAACCAACAACTTCAAGAGAATAAAACAAAACCAAACGTAAGCTCTGCAGAAAATTCAAGAGATAAGTGCCTCCTGTGAGCACTTGAAATCCTGGTTTTCTGACATACAGGGAGTGGGGTTCATGTCTGTACCCTCATCAGGAATGATTGGCTGCCACCACATCAATCTGAAGCTTTAGCAGTCTCCAAACTGCTACCATGCATAAGGGTGACTAACATAGTACCTAAGGACTACCCAATATCTTAGCTTATCATCCTTGGGGAAGATTATGATCATTAGAGGTTAGTGACTTGTCACATGGTTAGGAACATTTTCAGTATAGAGTGTACCCCTTAGCTAATCATTAATATATGGTACATTCTCATTCATGGCTGTGTTCAAAACCAGAGCATGGAAATGAAGCAGTCCCGGTGAGTATTAAAGTCCCTGATGACTGTGTGCTTCCAGTCCTCAAAATCTCAGCCCTGTTGGATATCGGTCAGATATCCAAGGATGGAATACTTTAATAAGGGAACAAAGCCATGATCCCATGGTTTGAAAACTGAGACTACTCTTTCCCTATTTTGGACCCTTCCTAATATCACCAGACCCACGAACAAGAAGGGATAATAACAAGGTCATATGTAATTGATTCTGACTAAATCACCACTACACTGTTATGGCTATGAGGACTATACTAGAATCAAGAGATTCTTGTCTCAAGAGATTTGCAGTTATTAATAACTGAAAATGTGACTATTCTAGCAAACAAAGGATCCAATTTCGAAGAGGTACTGTCTGAGCATAAAGCAAATAAATTTAGTATGGAAGAAATATAACAATTATCACATATGCTTTATATATCAAGTCAGACTACAGTAATTCTTAATTACACTATTTTTCCTTTAAATTTTCAGCTACGTTATTTGAAGACTGCTGATTGTAACTAACGTGTAACCTATCAGGCTTATGGTGGGGATATGTCTATAGACATCTCCCTGTGATGAAATGATGAAATGGCTGGGATTTTGTTTCCTTTCCTGAGACTATGCTTTCCTTGCCTGGATAATATGTGAAGTTCAAGCTCAAGGGACCAAAGTAATTGACCAATTATATTGGTTACTTTTCTCAATGTTATACCAAAATACTCAGCAAGTGTAACTAACGGAGGAAAGGGTTTGTTTCGGCTCACAGTTTGAGAATACAGTCCATCATTGCAGGAAGGGATGAAAGCGACAGCTTGAGGGAGCTAACCACACTGCATTCACACCCAGGAGGCAGGAAACGATGAATTCTGGGATAGGACTTTCTCTCTTATATGCAGTCCAGGATTCCCTCAATGGAATGGTCCTGGTCAGGCCCACGCTCGCTCTCTGACCCCTGTTAAACTTTTCTTGAAATACTTTCACTGATATGCCCAGAGGTTTGTCTCCTAGGTATGCCTAGAGCTCATCAGATCGACATCGCATGAATGAATTCCTCCTGCTTGCTCTCCAGACCCACAGATGCTCTGTGCGCATGGAACAAACCAATAAGAGCTGAAGCTTATAGCTTAGGCCCCAAGTGCTGAGTTTAGACAGCAGCAGGCATCAAAAGAAATCAGAGAAAAGGAAGAAGTACGAACAGTGTGTGTGGTTGGATTCTTATTCCTCAGACTTGCCTCTTTTGTGGTTGTATGGATGGCTACCTAACTCTCCCAAAGACGAAGCTCTCTCACAGGGCTCACTCTCACATTCTGATCGTCCCGTCCATCTCCCTCACCAGACTCAGTATACTCCCAGGCTCTATAGCAGCCCATCTTATGCCTGTATATTGCTAACAAGTCTCTTTATTAAACTTGCTTGAAATTACCAATTTGAATGTACCATCTGTTTAGTTCATGACCCTGACTGGTAGAGTTCCTCTTTTAATGAGATTTTTTTCTATGCATTTGCCATCTAAAGTGAAACATGAATTTTTAATTAAAAGAAAAGTTTTCAAAAAGAAAAAGAAAACTCATTTTGGATTTTGTTTTTCACATTTGGGGATGATGAGATTCTAAAGAGCCCTGATTTGGGATTGTGGTCTGCCAAGTTGCACTGTAAATGGCTTTGATTTGGAATTCTATGTCTCGGAATCAAGGTTATTTGAAAAAATTTTTTCCAAAATCAGAACCCAGGTTTGAGAGTCTCAATCCCTCTTATTTATGGGAAATATTTTAACAAACTGAGCTTAATTGTAGAAGAAAAGTATAGAAACATTTTTCTTGCCTGTGTAGATCTAATTTGCAAACCGCAAACAATATTTAAGCCATTCACTTGTGCTCATTTACTCTGTTATTGTGGTTCCTTCAATCAGAACTATAGTTCTCTGGGTGTTTTGCTGCCCAGCTGAGGATGCTCATTCAGCATGCTCTTCTTAGAATACTGATTCAGGATTTCTGAAGCATGTATAACAAGCTATCTAGAGAAATTAACACGTTTCATTCCTTTTCAAAAATATTCGAATTCCAAATATAGGCAAAAACGCCTCTCAAGATGGGTGTTATAAAATTAGCATTCCGAATAATATGATATTTCATAAGAACAGAACTAAAATTACTTCTATTATCTTTGCAGGCAGGAATATACTTGAAGTTTGTTCTTGTGACCATACATCTAAATTACATTTAATTATTAAATTTATTTCTTTAAGTTCATGATTTTAGGGCTATTTTTAATCATCTGTCAAAATTTCAATTGGTCTTGAATAAAATTTTAGAACAAATTTAGTGCCAGTTGTTGAAGAATCTGATTGTTATATTTCCATAGCCCAAAGTGAGACATGCAGCTCAACTCTTTGGAGGTGACTGGAGGAGGCTGTCAATACTGGGTCAAATGCCACTGCAGGCAGTCTTGAGGGTCTCAATGGCAGCGCTCATGTTCTAGAGCAGACATTTCCATCTTCGCAGGCTTATTGTGTGTCTTTTAGAAATGTCATGTTTGAATGCTACTCCTTAACACAATTAGCCGTGTCTGGAATTGTGAACTACACATCCATACTTTTTTCAAGTTTGTTCTGTTTGTATCTTTTAAATTTATTGTTTTACGACTTCACACAGGTATATAATTCATTCTGTCCACACTCATCCCTAGATCTTCAGCCCACCCCCAAATAGTTCCTCGCCTTTCTTCTTACCAGCCCACTTTCATGTGTTTTGCGTTTTGCTTTGTGACTTACTAGAACTCACCAGGACTACTAAAGTGGGCATAGGTGTAAATTTATTCACTGGAGTCTGAGAAGCTTATGACCTCTCTTCCAGTGGCCACTGGCTGCCACTGACTCCAGTGGATGAGGCCTCATTAGACTCCTTGCTCCATCAGTATCTCATTCTCGAAGGCTTTCCTACTTTGAATAGATTTATTTCCAGGTATTTTAACATTTTAGTGTGTGATTATAGTGAATGGGGTTGTTTTCCTGACTTCGGTTTGTCATTGGCATATAGGAATTCCACTGATTTTAGTGTATTAATTTTGTATCCTGCTAACATGTTTATCTGCTGTAAAAGTTTCCTAGTTGTGTTGTTAGGGTCACTTGTGTATAGAATCGTACCACCTGCAGAAAGGAATGGTGTCCCTTCTTTTCCTAACTTGCTCTCTTTTGTTCCCTTCTCTGCTGTTATCATTATAGCTAAGACCTCAAGTGTTATCCGGAATAAGAGTAGACTAGAGTGTCCATTTATGCTTTCTTAATGGTCTTGCTGAGAACACTTTTAGGTTTTCTCCATGTATCATGGGTTTTGTCATATATAATCTGTTATGTTGAGGTATGCTCCTTTCTTGCCTAGCCTTGCACCATGGTTTTCATCAAGAATGGATATTAGATTTTACCAAGGCCTTTTCTTTATCTATTGAAATGATCTTGGGATTTCTCTTTGAGTCCATTTATCTGATGGATTACATTTATTAATTTACTTGAATTAAGCCATCCCTATGTTTCTGGAAGAAAACCAACTTGATTGTGTGTTCTTGGGTTAAGTTTACAAGTATTTTATTGAGAATTGTTGTATCCATGGCCATCAGGAAGATTGGTGTATAGCGTTAATTTTATATGTGCCTTTATCTGGTTTTGATATCAAGATAACAAAGCCTTCATAGAAGATTTTGGAAGCATTTCTTACTTTTCTATTTTATGAATAACTTAAGTAGCTTTGACATTTGTTCTTTAAAAGTCTGTTAGAATTCTGAAATGAATCCCCATGAGGTGCTGGACAATTTTTTAGTTATGAGAGTTTTTTAATTATCATTTCCACTTCCTTGTTTGTTATAGATCTATTTAAATTACTTATTTCATCCTGTATTAATTATGGTTGATAATATGTATTATTATTACTACTATCATTATCACTATTGGATTTTTGGAGATAGAGTTTCTCTGTTCAGGGGTTTCTCTGGCTGTTCTGGAACTTATTCTGTAGACCAGCCTGGCCTTGAACTCAGAAACTGGCCTGACTCTGCTTTCCAAGTGCTGGGATTAAAGGTGTGGGTCACCACTACCTGGCTGGTAATATTTATCTTAAATACATATATTTATTTTAGATTTTTTTATAATTTAGTGAACTATTGGTTTTTTTTAAAGTGAGTTCTAATTATTTTTTAATTTCAATAGTATCTGTTATAATGCTGGTCTCTGTCCAACTCTGATTTTATTAATTTGGTTATTCTCTCTTTCTTTTGGGTAATTTGAATACACGTTTGTCGATCTTGCTTATCTTTTCAAAGAATCTTTTTTCATTTAATTTCTATTTCATTGATTTCTGTTCTTGATTCTTTATCTTCATCTACTGTTTTAGGGTTTGTTTTGTTCTTGTTTTCCAAAGACTTTAAGGTACATAAGTAGTTGCGTATTTGAGTACTCTGATTGTCTGATGTAGGAACACAGAGCTGTGATGTTTGCCCCAAGATGGCCTCCCCTTTATCCCACTGATTTAGGAATGCTGTGTTTTCATTTTTATTTTATGCTATGAATTTTTTGTTTCCTTCTTAATTATTTTTTCAGTAATTTATTTATCATTCAATAATGTATTGTTTAGTCTTCCAAAGTTTGTGTACTTTCTTTAGTTTCTATTACTGCTGACATCTAGTTTTATTCCATCATGGTAAGTTTGAACCAGGTATTATTTCCATTTTCCTATATTTGTTGATTTGTGTCACATTTTATGGTGTATTTTGAATAAAGTTCCATGTGCTGCTGAGAAGAATAGGTATTCTTTAGCATTTGTGGGCAATGTTCCACAGATTTCAGTTGGGTTCATTTTATTTATGATGCCACTAACTTCTGTTTCTCTGTGTATTGCCTGTCCATTGATCTGTACATTGGTGATAGTGGAGTACTGAATTCACTCACTCTGGGTTGAGATCGATCCGTGTCTCTACATCTAGTAGCCTTTGCTTTATGAAGCTGTGTGCACCCATGTTTGCTATATATATGTCTAGAATTATAATTTACTACTCGAAGGATTTTTCCTTAATAAATACGAAATGACCTCATCTATCTCTTCTGGTTACCTTTAGTTTGAAGTCTATTTCCTCAGATATTAGAATCTCTATCCATGTCTGTCCTCAGTTTCCTTTGTTTGGAACATCTTTTTCCATTCTTTCTACCCTAACATGCTACATATCTTTGACAATAATGTGTGTTTCTTGGTAGCAACAAAACGATGGGTCTTGTTTATATCCAGTGTGCTAGTCTGTGAGTTTATTGGGAGAACTGAGACTAGTAATCTTTGAGTTTTTATGGAAAGAAATGTATAACTCCTGTCATTTCATTTGTTTGTTTGTCTGTGTGTGTGTCATGTTGTCTACCTCTTTTGATTAAGTGTCTTAGTATTTATTTTTCCTCTGCGGACTCTTGGGTGTACATATCTCTTTCTTTGGTCTTTCATATTCCTTCCAGTATCTTCTGTCATTGGCAAGTTTTCTTATACAATTTTGTTGAAAATACTTTCTGAGCCTTTCTCATGAAAGTTTTATACTCGTGGAATTTTTATTAATCACCTAATTCATAGACTTGATCATTTTGTGATATCCCAAAGATGTCTCATGGTCTATTCATCAGACTCTTATCATTCTCCTTACGATCCGACCTGCTGATGAGACTTTCTACTCTTCGTCTCATTGAGCATTTCATTTTAGTCATGGTATCAGTATGTTTATTTTCTTCAGTAGTTTGCTTTATTTAATTCATTTCTATATCCTGAATTTGCTTCCTTATTTTATTCAGCTTTTTTTGTACTCTTTGAGTGCTTTTCTGTCTCCTTTGAACTGCTTGGACAACATCATCATAATTGTTTCTTTAGATCTATGGCTAGAAATCCTCCTAAGCTCTTCCCATGGAGGCCATTACTTTTGCAATGGTAATTCTTTTTTAAAAAATACATATCTGACATATGTATTCCCATCAATGTTAGACACAAGTTTGTGAGTATTTTTAATCAAACTTTCTTTTTCTTCTTTTTAAGATTTATTTATTTATTATGTATACATTGTTCTGCCTGCATGTATGCCAGTAAGCCAAGGAAAGGGCACCAGATATCATTATAGATGGCTGCGGTTGCCCAGAATTGAACTCATGATCTCGATCTCTGGAAGAGTGATCAGTGCTCTTAACCTCTGAGCCATCTCTCCAGGCTGGCATTGGTAATTCTTACCAGATCCGTGCTCTCTTGGGTTTTTTTAAATTTATTTTTATTTTTCTTCTGCAACTCAACTCAACCTCTGTAGTCTGTGAGACAGAACTCCAAAGGCACTGGCTCAGGATATCTTTCAGGCTACTTTCCAGAACCCTAGCCTGCCATGCTATGACTACCTAAGAGCTGATAAAAGTTCAGTCACTCTCAAAGACTCACCTCCAATGTTTCCCATATCAGAAACATTCTATATTGGTGGTTTTCAGCATAGTAATCAGTAGTCATAGCTGGAAGGGGAACATTTGAACTATGTGATGGAGAGACGGGTTCATTAATTTTAAATTTGTACAATTGCATTGATCTTGGTATGGTGGTGCCCTAGTTTTGGGGAATTGAATACAGGAGAATCAGGAGTTTGAAGCTGGCCTTGGCTACACAATGAGTTCGAATACCAACCTTCGCTACATGAGACACTATCTCAATTAAAATTACATTTTCTGATTATTACAAAAGATAACTATTTAACTTCTATTATATTTATTATAATTACAGTGTTGAAATTCTCATACCCCACACATTTTTTAATTTATTTTTTTATTATTAGCTTTTATTATTTGGGTTTTGTTTCCATTTTATATTTTTGTCTCCTCTTCACCTTAACTGAGAATTTTGGTAATATGGTTGATTTAGCATGCTAATTTTATTTTCCCATTATATTATATAGTTTACTATTCTATTTTTAATTTTTCAGTGATTATCTCAACATTAACTAATTTTTCATCATCATGAGTACACTATGCTGAAAACATTGGTGTGTATTTATACATGCCTATATAGAAACAGACACATTTTTGCCTTCCCACAAGTTAGAATTTTTTTGAATAATAATTCAAATTTAAGTTGGTATCCTTGTCTGAAATTTACCAAATAGTTTTGATAGATTTTCTTTGAAACTGGGTTGAACTGCCATTGACAATAACAAATTCTTTTTTTTCTTAAACTATTATTGCCTGTGTGATGTGTGTGTGTGTGTTGAAAGTATATGTATATTTTATGTAAAAGTGAAAATAGATATTATCTGTGCCATGGCCTGCAGGTTGAAGTCAGAGGATAATCTCTGATGCTGGTCCTCCCCTTTAACTTTGTTTAAGACAGGGCTCCTTATTGGTCTCTGTACTGGTTAGCTGGCTATCAGTCCTCTGGGTATTCTCTTCTTTTCACCTCCTATCTCACTATACCAGGAACAAAATTACACACTGCACTGCACTACCAGAAGCTGCTTCTATTGTGTTCTGGGGCTCTGAAATCAGGTTTTCATTTTTACCCAGAAAGGGCTTTACCCACAGTGGCATCTCCTCAGCTCTAAAACTTCTTTTATAGTGAAATCTCTTTGGTTAATGTGCTATGTTCTTGAATTTCTGAATTCTATTGCTAGAATTTTATCTTGAATGATCTGACCTTTCCTTATTCTAATTTTCTATAATTTTACTTTCAATCCTATCATGACTTTTATTGTTATACTTTTACTAAGATTGTAAATGTAACAGGAAGATTTATACCTTCTTTGTGATCTAGAATATTTCCAATAACACTGTCAAAAAATTTAATAAATTTAAAAGTCATATGTTAAGACCTGGTCTAAATGCCCTTCTCAATGGAATATGTGTTTTAAATTGCTTCCTTTATTCTTCTCTTGTATATTGAAACTTTTAAGTTATTTTAAATGTCCTCTGGGGTGTGTGTGTGTGTGTGCACATGTGTATTTGTGTATGTAAAACAATAATAATATAAAAAGTCATATAAGTTTGAGAGAGAGATGAGGGAGAGTGAAGTAAAAATATTGCAAATACAATATTCAGGTATAAGATCCCCAAAAGTGTAAAATAATAAAGTGCAGGAGAACATAAGAAGTGATAAAAATACTCCTTGAATATTTTAATAGTTTGTATTTTTCCAAAAAAACTGATGTTATCAGTATTGGTTTTCATATTTGCTACTTGTTGTAGAGTATTTGTTTATACTGTGAAGATACGTCTTTCACAAGGTATCTTCTGATTGGCTTGATAAAGAGCTAAATAACCAATAGCTAGTCTGGAAGAAAACAGGTGGAACTTCTGGGCAGAGAGAAAGGAAATCGAGGGATGACTCTAAGCAGACAAGGGACACCAATGGATGCAGAACTAGTTAGATGGGACAGAAGAAAGGTAACCGAGGCATATAATAGAAAGTAGATTAATAGAAACAGGCTAATTAAGTTATAGGAGCTAGTTAGAAAACAGTCTAAGCTAAGGCCAAGCTTTCTAAATTAATAAGTCTCAGCATCATTATTTTGGAGTTGGCTAGCAGAATAGAAAAAGACTTGTTACAGCTACTCTTCTCTCCCTTGCGGATATTAAATTCTTAATTTTCAACACTCCATCACTCCACCCTTCGAACCCTTCATCCATCCATCCATCCATCCATCTTTCTTTTTTTATGCTGCTTATCTATTTCAAACTTTTTCATAGAAAGATTTTGTGGTTATTCATCCTTTCTATTTTTGTTGATGGTGACTTTTTCAGTTGGAAATTACCCATAATTTCTAGCTTCTGGTTTCCTTTGGTAAGGTATATTTTTCATTCACAATTTCCATTTCTATTATTTTATCTCTCATTAATGAGCATTTAATGCCACACATTTTCATAGTGTTACACTTGGTTTTGAAATAAACATTTTCTTGTTTTCCTAATGCAAAATTCCAGTGCCCATTGTTTAATCAGCATTGTTCTCTACCTGTCAACCATTTTCTTCAGAGGGAAAAGATCACAGATGAGAATGACTCACTATTTAAAAGCCGATGGCAACCAAATGAAAAACATGTTGATTTCATAATATGTTAGCTTAAAACATAAATTTTTTTAAACCAAAGATTCTTTTGGGAAAAACGCAATACAGAAAATTAAATTGGGTAAAAATAAATATTTACTAGACTAACTTCAAAAGGATCTGAATTCTCAAGGCAAATATTTAATAATATAAAGCTTTCAGACTTTCTGCATTAGGAGCAGTTCAATATACACATTTAGATCTGTGTGTTCCTTGCAGCTCAATATACACATTTAGATCTGCGTGTTCCTTGCAGTTCAATATATACATTTAGATCTGTGTGTTCCTTGCTTGTATTATGAAATTTAAACAAGTAGAGAAAAGTGCTGTAGGAATAGAATTCTATAACAAGTTTATCTTACTCTTACACTGAATTAAAATATACTAGAATTTTTAATAACTGGATTTATAAATAGGATTATGGAATTTTCTGCAGATTAAATCTCTTCAGCATCAGTGTAAGGGACTCAGAATTTGTTTCAGTTAGAAAAAGGTGAGTACCATCATTTCGTATTCCTACCATAAGGTTAAATCTGTGGCAGGGTTAGAAGAATCTGTACTGCTGAGAGACTGCAGTGCAGAATCCCTTGATCCCACAGCACACACAGAACAAAGTTAAAGATTACATGTACTAATAAACAACAGAATAATGATGAAGAGCTAAAGCACACCTCAAATTAGGAAGTGTGCTTTAATAATTGTGAGCAATAATAATAAAAGTGGGAAAAATAAGCCAAATATACATGTTATAAAAATGGAGACCAGTCCCAACAGACACAGCCACAAAACAACCCCACATCTAAACCTCAAGGATCATTGCAGATGAGGGGGCATAAAGATTTTAAGAGCTGGAGAATCAATGTGTTTGCTGTGAGATTGTAACTCTTGGGAATGTCAGAAGCTACACCCATGAAGTCTCACCAGCTTATCTTCCTAAACACGGGACAAACACCCCAACCATAAACATATTAATGTGGACTAAGTCCATGAAGGTTTCATCTTTACACAAGGAACTACAGGCAACTAAGGAATACTAACAGCAGGAAAAAAGTCTTTCCCAGGGAAGAGCACACCAATTGGCTACCCAATGGCCAGCCTTGAAAACATACACATACAAGTAACATTATACAGACTGGGTAGATATTGTTTATGTATTTAGGAATATACATGTATATACACATACATACATGCATATAAATGTAGCAATTGATGAAAAAAAGAAATCATGAGCTTGAAAGATGCAAGAAGGGGTATATGGGAGGGTATGAAGGGAGAACAGGGGAGTGGGCGATGATGCAATTTCATTATAACCACAAAAAATTAATTTTAAAAGTGAAATCACAAAAATAAAATGAATTGAATAATCTTACATGACAATTATTGAAAATATACAAGGTTTTTAATACTAGAAAATGAATTACTTTATTAATGGATATGAAAGTTACAAATAATGATTCTCAGAGATGGTAGATGTAGAGGTGACGAATGTTGGGGAATTAAATCATTTCCTGTAGCAGGAAATTGGCTGATGAAACTATAATCTCTGTAGCTAAACAAGTGCAGTGCAAGTGTGCTCAGTGGGAACACAGCTAAATGCCAGAAAAAAATGACAAATGTCAATTACAGTTACCAATTAGGACCAGGAAACAGAAGCAGAAAAATATACATTAAGAGAAGGGATTTTTCTGATGAAGGATTTGCAATTGAATTTGACATTCTAAAATGTTTACAAGTATACAATGGTAAAAAATAAAATTTAAAAAGACATGTGCCCCCATTGCACACAGTACAAGTATACACATGTATTAAGCAATATGCATGGCTTTAGAGCACTAGCAGATCTTTTTTTAAACTTTCTTTTCATGTATTCTTTGTGTCTTTCACATCAAGCATCTAATCTCATCCATCTCCCCTTCTCTTCATATCCACCCTCTGCCCTTGCAATCTTCCTCCAAAAATATAATAAAATAAAATTTAAGAGGAAAAAAAGAAGACTCAATCTTTCCACATAAGCTCTGGTGTGACACAGGGAGTCACACATTAAACCCTTTTACCCTTTTATCTTTACTTGCAATCATTGCAAAGAGTCATCGGTCTGGTTTGAGGCCTGTTTTCTGATCACTTATAGATACTTGGCCCTCACTGGGGCTCCTCTTGGATATCTTGCTTGTCCAATCTGGACAAAATGCATTTTGTTAGTGATCAAGGCATGGGCAGTTCCTTGCCCAAAGGCCAGTTTTGCCAAGAAGAAAAAAAAGCTCCAAGTGGAGTGTCTTTGGTGCTCAACATTCTCTCAGGAGTAGATCAGTGCTGCCAGGAGCAATCTTGCCTCACATTAACAGAACCCTAAGTTATTTAAATGCCATTTTTTACAGTTTTTTTGAAGTGGTTGAAGATTACCTATCTATGCAGAATACAATCTCTATGTAATCTAAAGAACCTTATTAGCCTAACTATAAGTTTGACAAACATGAATGACTATTGAACTGTATAACTTAAAGAAAAAGACTTTATATTAGAATATTAAACAATCTTTAAACAGCTGTTCAGCAATTGAGGACAATGACCTCAAAATGTAAACAATGTACAAGTATCTTCATCAGAGGTAGAAATGTATAATGCAATAACTTTGCATAGGTGTAAAAATACTGTAAACAGAAATAGGAGCATATTCAATATAACAAATATAATTTAAACTTGTAT
>LOJH01022059.1:6267-20045 GCA_001685095.1 Ellobius talpinus
CACACCTTTAATCCCAGCACTCAGGAGGCAGAGGCAGGTGGATCTTTGTGAGTCTGAGGCTAGCCTGGTCTACAGAGTGAGTTCTAGGACAGCCAGAGCTATTGCACAGAGAAACTCTGTTATTGTAGATTATTATTTTAAAATGTGTTACATTATTTCATACTGTGGAATATTTGTTTAATGATGCAAATATGTGTTGCATTCTTATATGTTGCATTTGTTTAACTCTGTGAAGCTGTCTAAAACGCTTGATGGTCTAATAAAGAGCCGAATGGCCAATAGTAAGGCAGGAGAAAGTATAGGCAGGGCTGGCAGGCAGAGAGAATAGGAGGAGAAATCAGGGGGAAAGATCTAGGGGCAAGAGAAGGAGGAGGACTCCAGGAGTCAGGCACCACAGAATAAGAAGTGAAAAAACGGCATATAGGCTAAAGATAAAAGCCCAGAGGCAAAAGGTAGATGGAATCATTTAAGTTAAGAAAAGCTTGTTCAAAACAAGCCAAGCTAAGACTGGGAATTTATAAGTAATAATAAGATTCTGTGTGATTTATTTGGGAGCTGGGTGGTGGGCTCCCCAAAGAGCCAAAAGAGTGTAAACAACAACAACAAACAACAGTGCTCTTTCTCAAAAAATAAACAAAAAATATTCAAGTCTGTAAGTTTCCCTCAATCCTGGTGATTGAGCTCAGGTTGTCAGACTTGATGGCAAGTGCTTTTACCTCTTCAGCCATCTAGCTGGTCCTATAATGTATTTTTAGAAAAACTCTAATTTTCAAATAAAAGCCAGTCATATAAAAATATGCACTGGAGTGGACATTATCAAGATACTTAGTATATATGTTTGAAATCACCAAAGAACAACTAAGAAAAGCTCTGGTTCATGTCAGTTCTCAGCAGTCAGAGAGGCTGAGGCAGGAGAATCTCAAATTCATGGCCCACCTGTGCTGCATAGTGAGACTGCTTAAAAAACAAGCCAGCCAGACAAACATCTGGCCACAAATGGTCATTGAAGCTTCACTTGAGATTGCTCAAACTTGGAAGCCACCATGATGTCTTTCAATAGGTCAATGTATAAACTGTGAAACATCTAGGGAGCAGAATAATAATATTCAGAATAATATTTAGTGATTTAAAGATGTATCTATCAATCCACAAGAATCAAAGAGGAAGCCTGGTGTGCTGAGAGTCTGTGGAGAAACACTAGCTAGTGGCTTTTTTTTTTGGCTTACTCAACCTGCTTTCTTATACAATCTAAGACCACTTGCCCAGGAATGTCACTATCCACAGTGGTCACATCAATCATTAATTAAAAAAAAGCCACACAAACTTGCCTACAGGCCAACGTGATGGAGGCATTTTTTTTAGTTGCGGTTCCCTCTTTTTGGGCTTCTGTCAATTTGGCAAAATCTAACTAAATGTAAGGAGATCTGTAATGCTCGGGGATTTTTCTTTTCTTTTTTTAAAGATTTATTTATTTATTATGTATACAACATTCCTTCCATGTATGCTTACATGCTAGAAGAGGGCACCAGATCTCATTATAGATGGCTTGAGCTACCATGTGGTTGCTGGGAATTGAGCTCAGGACCTCTGGAAGAGCAGTCATTGCTCTTAACCTCTGAGCCATCTCTCCAGCCCCCTGTCTTTTTCTTTATACACAATGAGAAAATACTTATCCTTTAATCTATAAAGTACAGATCTATTTTACAATAAGTTCACAGAAATGGAACTGCTGGCTTAAAAGTAAAAGTATGGGCTGGAGCGATGGCTCAGAGACTGTTCTATCAGAGGACCTAGGTTCAATTTCCAGTACCAACATGGTGGCTCATAATCATCTATAATGAAATCTGGTGCCCTTTTATGGCCTGCAGGCATACACGTAGGCAGAACACTGTATACATAATAAATAAAAGGTAAAAAAGGTAAAAGCACTAAATCTTTGTCCATTTAGAATTTTACCTGCTCTATTGTAAAAATCAGAAAATTGAATCTTATCTTTCTAGGCTAGAAAGTCTAGCTCAGTGGTCTAGTGTTTGCTTAGAATGTATGGGGTCCTGGTTTCATCCTCAGCATCATGAAGAAATAAAAATAACCAAAAAGTTATTTCAGTATGTAATTACACAGTTGACCCAGCACCACTTATTTTTAAAAGAAATCTACATTTACTCCCACTGATCTACTAATGGTCCAATGGAGTTTCTCTCCCTCCCTCTCTCTGTGGGGGCAGGCAGTTCGACAGGGTTTCTCTGTGTAACAGTCCTGGGTGTCTTGGAACTATCTTTGTAGACCACCTGCCTCAGAGTCCTGGGATTAAAGACATGTGCTACCATTGCCGAGTCCAATGGACTTTCTATTATCTCTCATTGCTCTGTCTTCTCATGTTCTGCGCCCCCTTGTATGCATGTATGTGTATTGGGGAGGTGTATGTGGTGTCTTTTTCAAGGTTAGTTCAAGCATAGTCTTATTAAGGATAAGACAGATACTGCAACGAACACTCACAATTTCACACAAGTTGTTTAAGGTGATAGAAGTTCATTTCTCTGTCATGTTAATAGTATAGAGGTGAGTGGCCCAGGACTGGTTAAAGAGTTCAAAATGGCTTCAGTAGCTTTTGCCATCTTCCAGCCAGCAGAAGAGAGTAAAGGTCAGAAGAAAGCATGAATTTCTTAGCAAGGTTACACTGTGGAACAATCCAGGAAGTTTAGAATTTGATCACATGGGTGCTTGAAGCTGCAAGAAAAATAAGGAAATGTAGCCTCTTGCTGGATGGCTATGGCTTGACTAAAAGTTAGGTATTCTATACCTTAATGAAGAGCAAATAGTATGGGTTATGATGGTGGTGCTAAGGATGCCAGTGTAGAACTGGGGCATTGTAATCTAAATAATCGCATAACCCCTCCTCTTCGGGAATTTGCAGCGGACGACTGATGTCAGGGTATTCCAGGTTCATGCACCTTTGACTCCTTGCCTTCCTATGTAAATAACACGTTCTCAGCAAATAGCACTGAACATAGGGAACTCAGTGTTATTTACTGTTTGCTGGAGCTCTTGTGCACTTGTTTTCCTTGTTCTCTCTATGTCTGTGCAGCTGAATGTGTGCTTTTTCTGTTGCCTCTTTTCCCATTGCTCACATGTCCATGGAGACAACAATCTATTTCCAAGACAACTCTTGGGGCTTGTTAATAAATTAATTGGCAAAAAGATGCCTCCAAGGGAACAAAAGCCAGAGTCTTTTTATACCTCTGAACTTTCTATCTCCCTTTCCTTGCCTCCTCACTTGACTCTGAGAAAGGAGGGAGTGGGGATCAAGTGGCCCAAGTGGCCCTTTTTGTCCTCTGGGAAGGTTCAAGTTGCTTGTGAAAGGGAACCTGGGTTACAGACACTGCTAAAGTAAAGGATGGGGAAAAAGCCACAAAGTAATGACAGTAATGTCAAGTGATTTATCACCCAAACCAGAGTACTTCAAAAAGCTTAGGGCACTGAAGTAACTCCCTATGTCAGAGAGTTGCCTGCTGACTGAAAATTCACTTTATTAAATTGGTAGGCTATAAAAGAGTTCTATTCAAAACTAACTTGTTGAGCTGGAGAGATGACTCAGCAGTTGAGAGCACTGGCCACTTTTCCAGAGGACCTGGGCTCAATTCCCAGCACCCACATGCCAGCTCACACCTGTCTGTAACTCCATTTCCAGAGGATATGGTGCCCTCACACAGATATACATTCAGGCAGAGCACCAATGAACATTAAAAGAAAAAACAAACAAAAAATCCAATACAAAACTAAATTCCAGCTGGGCATTGATGGTGCATGCCTTTAATCTCAGTACTTGGGAGGCAGAGACAGGTGCATATCTGAGTGTTTGAGGCCAGCCTGGTCTACAGAGTAAGTTTCAGGACATCCAGGGCTATACAGAGAAGTCCTGTCTCAAAAAAACAAAACAAAACAACAACAACAAAAAGAACCTAGAAAACCCACAACAAACAAAGAACAGTAAAAAATTAACTTCCATAATAAAATCATTCAGAATAATCAAGAGTTATGGTCAGTCTGAGCCACATGCCAAAACCATAACAAATAAAGAATTCTTTTTAAATAAACAATATATGTTTCATATGAATAAATATTAGAGGAAAATCCCTTATTTACATTGTTTATCTAGACATTAAAAAATAACATAAATCCCCCTGTTACCCAGAAGGCTGTGCAGATGCTGGGGGTCTGGTCTGACATCTGAGGCCATATTGGTGCCCGAGGATTGTGCTGTCACCAAGGCCATCCAGATTAGATTGGCCTGCACACCTACTGGAGGCCATGGTGATGTCCGGCTGAGCTGTGGCAAGGGGTCATGTCTGGGTTCATAGCCCTACCACTGCCAGGGTCTGTGTTGATGTCCCTTGCCTGTGTTACTACAAGGGCCCATGCAAAACACACATTGAACCATGTGTTGAACCATATGTTGAAGTACAGGGCTGTGCTGAGCCAGTCCAGCCCCTCACTGGCCTAGGCACAGGAGAGCTGGTTCTGACCTTCATAGGAGAGCTATCCCCAGAACTTGGGAAAGCTAGCTCCAGTCCTTACCAGGGGCCTGGGAGAGCTGGTTCCACCCCTCACAAAACAAATAGTCAAAATACCCAGAGATAAAAACCTTAAGGGCAGGGAACCTCTTCCTTACTCTGCCTTTCATGTAGCAGTATTATACTTCATAGGAAAGATAAAAAAAAAAGCCAGGGAATCTGCACTTGCAGATTTAGCTTCAGAATTGGGAGAAGTCTTTTCCTGGCAAAGTATTCCTCTGGACCCTAATTCCAGTCTGGTCTCCTTGCCGACAGACACTGACTGAAAAGGCTTGATTTCCTAGGGCTTGTGTTCCATTGCTGCAGTGTGGAGACCTGTTTGGCGACCTGCCTTCCTCATTCTTCTGATGAGTATATGCTGGCATTTAGTGTCACGTACTGGTACTCGTTCTCTATTTCTGTGAAACAAATTTTACAGTTTAAAGTAGAATGTTTTCACAATCTCCCAGTTTCTGTCGGCCAGGAGTCTGGGGTACATCTCATCTAGATAACCTGAGCATATGTCACTAAGGGTATGGTTTAGTTATCATCCAGGAAGTAGTCTCATCAGAGGTTCAGCTGAGCAGAGTTGTATTCTTCCTTAACATTGTCGGCCAAGTTTATCTTCTAGTTGGAGAACTTAGGCCCTATTTTCCTGCTGGCTACTCACCAGGGGGTAGATCTTACTCATCCTAGGGTCTCCCCATACTTCCTTGTGTGAGAGCCAAAGTTACATTTTAAGTTTTAATTACTGTGCCTAAGGGATTGTAGAGATGACTCAGTGGCTAAGAGAGATGACTCAGTGGTTGAGAGCACTGGCTGCTCTTCCAGAGAACTCAGGTTCTATTCCCAGAACCCACATGGGACCTTACAACTGTCTGTAATGCCTGTTCCTGGGGATCCAACATCCTCATACAGATATACATGCAGGCAAAACACCAGTGTACATAAAATAAAAATGAATAAATTGTTAAAAAAATGATGTGCCCAAGAGACCCATGAAACAAAACTATCCATCCCTAACCCATGATCCCATTGCCCAAGGACAGATACTTTCAGAAATGCTGAGGTTCCTGTTTATGGGAGATAACAAGCCACATGTTTTCACTCCCATAAACAAGTTTGTGTGACCCAAATGTGCTTGATCACATGTAAGCAGGAGGTATGTAGACAGGATATGAGAAATAGGGTAGCCTTGTGAGGTTGCCTTTTTAAGCCTCTGCAAGATGGGACTTGTGGCCATTTCCTGGGAATCCAGGAGTGGACGTAGTCAGAGTCCATCTTCCTGGACAGAATTTAATTAAAGCTTGCTTCAAATTTGGCTTTAAAATGTGGTGGTGATCTTATTCTTCAACTGGTGGGATTAACACTTGCTATGTGCCCCTCTCCACAGGACCTTGCACAAAACGGCGTTTACTTCAGAGCCAGCAAGGGAGGTTCCCTCATGTGTACTAACAAGATGGCGTTCCCAGGGCTATGTAACAAATCTAATTACTGGAATGATACCCCATTGTTTTTAATATATTCTCTTGGATACAAGCAATGGACAGATTCAGCTCATATTTAAAGGTGAGAATTATACAAACATATGGATGGTAGAATGAAGAGATCATAAGGGTACTCTTAGAATTCTTCCCAGTATTCTTTGGGAAAGAGTAGCTGAGATTTATATGGCAGTAGATTGTGGAGCACTTCTTCTAGGCCTTACCCCCTCTGAGGAGTGGATGGGGTGGGATGGAGGGAGGTGAGAGGGGGATATGAGGAGGGAGGGAAGCTGCGGTTGATATGTAAAATGAAAAGTAAAATTTTAAGTAAAAAATGTGGAAAAAATAGGAACAAAATTCATAAAGGAGTAAAGAAATAAATACAGACAGGGAAAAGGTGTAACGGCAGGTTCAGCCTATAGACGTTTCTGAGACACAGGTAGGCTTTTGGAAGGATAGACAACTCTGAGCTGCGCGTGGACCTTTAGACATAGCCCAGAGGTGAAGCATACAGGCTAGGCCTTTGTGACTCCATTGAGCAACTGTTGTTTGGTGGATGTTCATGGGAATGGGGGCGTGCCATAGGCAAGGCTGCGCTCTTCACAACAAAGAGAAGTTTTTGGAAAAGGAATTAACTGTGAGCTATCAGTAATAAGTCAGTTGGTTGTATCCAACAGAATACATTAAAAGCAATGGGGTATTATTTCAATTAAAAATTGCTTCCTCAATTCTGAACAGCATGTAACATTGACATTTTACTTAGTAAATTAAAAAATTTCCTCCACAGCCAAGTGGTGGTGGTGCACACCTTTAATCCCAGCACTCAGGAGGCAGAGGCAGAGGCAGGCAGATTTCTCTGAGTTCCAGGACAGCCAGGGCTACACAAAGAAACCTGTCTCAAAAAACAAAACAAACAAACAAAAAAATTTCCTTCACAATTTCATATATTTACCCAGCTTTGTGACTAGCATTCAGTTGATCTATAATATAAAATGCATTAAACACTAAATACTTGGGGCTATACTGACAGCTGAGTCAGTATTACATGTTAATGAGCTTCCCATAACCACAAAACCTAACTGAGATGAATAGACTCATACAGAGAAAGGCTTTGTTGCTTTGGCTGATGGCAAAACATGAAAGCATACCTGTTCACCTCACGGCCAGAAGCCAAACAGAAACAGACAAAGAGTTAGAGTCTCAGATCCGGAAGGGAACACCCGCAGTGACCTGAAAACCTCCCACTAGGCCCACCCCATAAAGGTTCCACCACCTCCCAGTGGCACGGCACTAGGTAGAGCCTCACCATGGGGACCTTTGGAGGACACAAGATCCAAATACAGCAGGCTACTGAGCGAAAAATGTAGTGGTAGTGACCAAAGTGACGAGATTAGTGGAAGTGGATACAGTCGGGAGAATGAGAGCTCTTTCATGCCCTTTATTAGTCTGCAAAAGACCACAGGAGGGCCAGGACTAAGGGATCAAATCTCTCAAAGTCAAGGACGCAGTTCAGCAAAAGATGATAGAAACAGAAGCACATGGAACTTTAATGGAGTTCCTGTCTCTAAGATTAAAAACTACTTGTATGCCCCTGGAGAGGTGACTCAGCAGTTAAAAGCATGGGCTGATTGTTTACAGAGGACCTGGGTTCAGTTCCCAGTACCCACACGGGAGCTCACAACTGTAACTCCAGTTCCAGGGGATCTGAACCCTGTGAGAAAAACACCAATGCACATAAAATAAAAATAAAATTAAGAACATTACTTGTATGAAGGAAAGAAAGAGGAATCATGTCTAAATCATAGTTCATGAAAAATATATCTGAGAGTTTTAATTACCTCAAACTTTAACATATATATGACTGAAGAAAATGATAATATAACCTTAAGCCCCCTTGTGGAAGTCTAGATTCTACAGACAGCAATCAGTTCTATATTTGTGCAAAGCAGACCTCTTCTTGACCCAGTTCAAGGCACCGATGTATGAATCATAAACACGCAGCTCAGTGAACTTTCACTAGACAAACATGTAAGTTAGGGTGACTAACTGTTGTGATTATACTGGCATTGTCCTAATTCTAGCCCTACAAATATTGAGTGCTTGGGTCCTAGGCAAACCAGACAGCTGTTTACAGTGGACATCCATAATAACAGGAAATTACTGGCATCTAAGAAGTACTTAAGTGACTGGTCAGTTAATACCCACTTCTCCTCTGCAAAGGCAACCACCCTCTCGGTGTTCAGCATCACAGATTATTTTGAGACACTGTATTTTAATATGGGTAAATAAAGAGCAAAGGTTACAACCTCATGGCTCATGGGTGGAATCCAGTTGGCAGACACGTTTTGAGTCATGCAATACTAGCTTGCAAGGCCTTTTCCTCCTTATTTAATATTTTAGTTCGTGAACAGTTTTAGCATGTGTGTGTGTGCGTGTGTGTGCGTGCATGTGTGCACGCACACACACAGAGAGACAGAGAGAGACAGAGAAAGAGAGAGAGAAGATTCACGTAACAGCTTCAACAGTCAGAACAATGAGACAAGGAAGGGATATTTATACAAACTCACCGCATCTTTCTGAAAATTACTTACTAATTACAATAAGGGAAAATAGAATAAGGGTAGCTGGGCATGGTGGACACATCTGTAATCCTAGCACTTGGGAAACTGAAAAAGGAAGAGATGCTCTACATAGTGAGTATTAGGCTAGTCAGAATTATATAGCAAGACTTCATCTAAAAAAATTACAGGTAGTTTCAGGGCCTGCCTTAGCCAATGATGAAAGGTAATATTACAGCAACAAACATCCCATGTCTTCTAATAAGAGTGCACTGAGCACACATTGCATACATTTAGTCCCAGCACTCAGGACACAGAGGCAGGTGGACCTCTATGAGTTTGAGGCCAGCCTGGTCTACAGAGTGACTTCTAGGTCAGCCAGGATGTTATAGTGAAATCCTATAGCAAAAAACAAAATGTCTGTAACAGTTAAGTGTGGTGTCTCAAACCTGTAAACTCAGGGCGTGGAAGGCTGAAGAAAGAGGATTGCCTTGAGTTCAAGGCCAGACTATCCTGTGTAGTGAGTTGCAAAAAAAATCATTAGCAACAATAACAAAATTCCAATGAAGTGAGTCTGGTGTATAATGCTAGAAGTAAGGAAGTTGAAGCAGGAAGGAGGTGGCCTGGGCTCTTCAGTGAGACCTGGAGGGCTGGAGATGTAGCTTAGTGGTTAAAGACCCTGGCCTTGATCCTCACAACATCAACAAAAGAAAAATATCTCAGTGTATGTCTAAGATAAAGACCCTTCAAAAATCAAAATTGAGGAGAAGCGGGGATGGATTGTGACAAAATTGAGGAGGGAGGGGTGGATATGACTGTTTGAAACTCTCAAAGAGTTACATTAGCACCACACAACTGTATAACTATCATACCTGAAATATGAAATCAAATATCCAAAGACCATCAAATATCCAGTCAATATTAAACATTTTCCAGTTGTTCGATAAATTGTGTATGTGGATATTAATGTTTATAGCTGGCTTGTTTGAATTAGGATAGTAACAGGAAACATGCACCATATTTCTTTGAAATGTCTCTTCTGTATTTAAACATGTAGTTTCCCAACCCTCTTCCTGTCCTTGCAATTTTAAAAACCTGGTGTTTTTTTTTCTGTCATTTTGAGACAGGGTTTCTCTGTGTAGCCCTGGCTGTCCTGGAATTCACTCTGGAGACCAGGTGGCCTCAAACTCACAGAGATTCACCTGCCTCTGCATCCATACTGCTGGGATTAAAGGCATGCGCCACCACTGCCCCCAGGTAGACCAGGTGATTTTTTTTCCTCTTGGGATTTCCTGCATTTAGGATTTTGCCAGGTGTATCCCAGGTCATAGTTTAATATAGCAGTGTCTCAGTAATTATAGCAGTGTAACTACCTTTGAATGTGATATTCACTGAATATTCAAATTGAAGCTAGATGCTAAGTTCCAGTTAATGCAGTGGTCATTGAATGTTAAAATAAAGCTAGATGTTCAAAACCATCACAGGCATTTAACTACAGAGAAGGTACAAGTTGGGACCTGTGAAATTTTCAGAATTGTTACCAAATAGACATTTTACAATCCCAAGAAATATCAGCATAGATGCATAGGTGAGATATGAGTATAAGTATAGGCAATGGTCAGAGGGACTGAACTTTGCTGTCTTTAATATTCCTTTTGTTTTCTTCCTCATGGGCTAAGAAATGTATGCCTTCAGGATCTCATCAGACCCAGCTTTTGACAACAAAAGGGTTAAGAGAATTCCCTTCAATGGCTTCCTGTCTAGACTGTTTCTTTTTTTGCGGGGNGGGGGGGTTGTCACAGAAACCTTGGGTGTCTCTCATTCTCAACTGTGAGTCTGCAGTCATCGACAGGGCTCTGAAGTGCCACTTTTCACAGATGATGGTTTCTGGTGGGGGTGGGGATGGGGAAGACCTCAGTTAAGGGGCTGCCCACTGGAAGTTTGACCATGCTTCAGGGGGTATATGGGCAACATGTATTGGACTAGGTATCTTTTCTTTCTTTTTATTTCTTTTTTTTGGGGGTTGGGGAAGGTTTCAAGGGTGGGAGTAGTGGACCTGGTAAGACTGGGAAGTTAATGTGATTGGAGAGTATTATATGAAACTCCCAATTAATCAATAAAAATATTATGTTAAAAAAGGGTCAAGAAAAGAGTCTGGTGGTTTTCAATGGTCAAAGATCTTCTCTATTTTACTTTTAAGAGGTGAAACTCCAAATGAAAGAAAGGTGAAGTCCACTAACTCTCCTAACTCTCCAGCCCAGTGGGGATTGGATTAGTGATTCATTCCCAGTGATTAGAATCTGGATGAGATGAAGGTGCATGACATAGAGAGAGAGAGAGAGAGAGAGAGAGAGAGAGAGAGAGAGAGAGAGTAACAAAGGCTACTGTAATTTCTTTCTTGTTCTACCATTTGGATCAGTCATTTGAGGAGTACTCAACTCCTATCATGAGGACACTCACTAGGCCTTATGGCAAGGACCATGATAAGAAACTGAGATCTCTTTCCAAGATCCATGTGAGCACCATCTTTGAAAAGGATCTTCACCTCCAGTCAAGTGGTCAGATAACTACAATTGACAAATTAACTTCTTGGACCAAAACTTCAGTCAGGGTCAGACTAGCTACAACTTTTGGATTTCCATCACTTGTCACCAAAGAACTGGGTTTAATAGAGAATCCTGCTAAGTCAGATTAGGGAAAAATCTCTCAAGGACTTGAGTTGGATCCTTAGGGCCCACAAGGTGGAAGAAGAGAGTTGACTCCAGAAGGTTGTCCTGTGACATCTATCCTGGTGCTTGCATATACACAACACACACAGTATGTGTGTGTGTGTGCGCAAGAGAGAGAGAGAGAGAGAGAGAGAGAGAGAGAGAGAGAGAGAGAGAGAGAAAGACTGGGTGGGCCTGGTATGAACTTTTGAAACCTCAGAGCCCACCCAACTGATACATTTCCTTCAATAAAACCACACATCCTAATCCTTCTCATCCTTTCAAACAGTTCCACTCCCTGGAACTAAGCGAACTAAGCATCCAAATATATGAGCCTGTGGGTTCCATTCTTGTCTAAATCATCACAGCTCCTTCTATTTGGTGGACTCTGAAGTCTTAGCAATCTAACTGAAGCTTTGTTCATCTTTTCAGTCTCAGTTGCCTCTTCTGGAATCAGCACATGGCATGTAGGAAAATAACCCAAACTACAGACTTACTTCTTTAAAATATTGTTTGTCTGTGTGTCCATATGTGCATACCACAACATGCTTTGTGAGATCAGAGAATGACTTGAGGGAGCCAGGTTTTTATTGGCTGAAGCCCCAAATTTACTTTTTTCCTTCATATGTGTGTGTGCGTGTGTTTTCATAAATATACTGGTTTTTTTGAGACAGGATTTCTCTGTGGAGCTTTGGGGCTCTTCCTAGAATTCACTCTGTAGACCAGGCTGGCCTCAAACTTAGAGAGATCATCTGCTTCTGCCTCCTAAATGCTAGAATTAAAGGTGTGTGTGCACCACTACTGCCTGGTGTTTCCTAAATCCTGGTTGTATAACCCTCTATCTCCCTTGGCAGTTTTCTAACATTTCAAAATCAATGTTTTAAAGTTTTTGGCTAAACTGGACCCAGTGGCACATTCCTGCAATCTCAGTACCTGAGACAATGGGGCAAGGGAATCACACATTTAAGTCTGGTTTGGGCTACAGAGTGAGTTCAAGTTCAGGTCCAGCTTGAACAACTTTAATCAGACCTTGTCTTAAAAAAAATAAAGCTGGGATGTTTTCTCAATGGGTGTGAGGTGCTGGGTTCAGTCCTCGGCATAGCTTCCAGTACTGGTCCCTACAAAAATTCCAGCTTTTCTATTATTTCTCAGTGAGAGAATCAGCTTCTACTATCTACCTCCAATATTAGCAGATGTGAAAATCTCCTTAAAAATGGATGTGTAGTCAGATGTGGTATATGCCTGTAATCCCAGCACTCAGGAGGCTAACACAGGAGGATCATGAATTTGAGAATGGCTTGGGCCACATAAAAAAGAATTTACAAAAATCTATACTTGATCATATGAATGCCATTTAATTCCCCCGAGGTGTTTTCAGCTGCAAGCAGCATTATCTTCAATAAATTATTACTCACACTAGTGGCTTGTTTATTTCACACAACAGAAAGGCAGGTGGCACAATAGTGCTGTGGTTGGTAAATTCAGCAACCCACTGACGTCTTCAGGGATTCAGTTATTCTGTAATTTGAGTTCACCATTATCAATGTTTAGGTGATTATTTTGTTTTATGGAACAAATTCATTGCTGAAGCTCTCTATTACTTGTCTGTTTCTGAGTAAGAAAGCATCTCAAAGTTTAGTACTTCAAAACAATAAATATTGCCTCATACTTTCGATGAGTCAGGAATTTGACAACAGCTAAATTTGTTTTAGTTTGAAGCTCTTCCTGAGATTGCAATTACATGCTGGTCTTGGTGACACACATCTGAAAGCTTGACTTGGGGGATACACATCTGAAAGCTGGCTTTCAGGGCACCAGAACCCCTTTCCAAGCTAGCTCCTTTACAGAACTACAGGCAGCAGGACTCAGTTCTATGCTGGTTGTTTAAAGGTGCTCTGAGAGACTCACCATCTGGGCTACCCCATAAAACTATTTAAATGTCCCCAATACATGGAAGCTGCTGTCCCCAAAATGAAAGATCAGAGAGGGAGAGGAAGAGGAAGGAAAGGGGAGAAGTGGGGGAGGAAAAGAGAGAGAGAGATTTATGGCCTAGTGTAGAAGTCATCCATAGTTACTTCCTAACATTCTATTAATATATGTACAGGCCTGGCTTTTCGTCACTGTTCTCTGTTGTTTCTCAGCACAGCAGGCTTTCCTTTTATCTCATTGACCTAAGTTGGGTCACTGCCCATTCCCAGACTAATGTGTGACAAAAGGGCATGTGGGGGATGTGTAGTGAGAGAACTTAATTTTAAACACAGAAAAAACAGAGTTTAACACAGTGATTTGCTGTTTGCTAAGGCGTGCTGTAGAGAGATTTCCTGATTCAGCAAAAGCAACAGAAAAAAAAGCTGCACCATTTTGAAACACGGCTTCCTAGGCCCTACTGCTGGTGCAAACTCCGGCTATGGTGCATTTCTGGGCCCGGATGTTGGTGTGCCCACTCGGGATCGGGAAGAAAGTACTCTGAGACCATGC
>LOJH01022061.1:420-20044 GCA_001685095.1 Ellobius talpinus
TGAAAGACACTTAAGGAAATGCTCAATATCCTTAGTCATCAGAGAAATGCAAATAAAACAACTCTGAGATTTCATCAGAATGGCCAAGACCAAAAATACTGATGACAACTTATGCTGGAGAGGATGTGTGGTAAAGGGAACACTCCTGCATTGCTGTTGGGAGTGCAAACTGATACAGCCCCTTTGGATATTAATATGGCGATTTCTCAGAAAATTAAGAAACAACCTACCTCAAGACCCAGCACTACTACTTTTGGGTATATACCCAAAGGCTACTCAATTGTACCATAAGGACATGTGCTCAACTATGTTTGTCATAGCCAGAACCTGGAAACAACCTAATGCCTCTCGACCAAAGAATGGATAAGGAAAATGTGATCCATTTCATAATGGAGTTCTATACAGCAGAAAAAAACAATGACATCTTGAAATTTTCAGGCAAATGGATGGATATAGAGAATGTCTTTTTGAGTGAGGTAGCCCAGAACCTGAAAGACAAATATCATATTTACTCATTCATAAGTGGCTTTTAGACACAAAGCAAAGAAAAACAGTCTACAATATTCAATCCCAGAGAACCTAGACAACAATGAGGATCCTAAGAGAGACATACATGGAACTAAACAACATGGGAAGTAGAAAAAGACAAGATCTCCTGAGTAAATTGGGAGGATGGGACCATGGGAGAGGGATGAAGGGGAGGGAAGAGAAAGGGAGGGGAAGCTCAATAAAAACAATAGTACATTCAAAGGCATGTCTGAAAAAACACATTTTCCTGTTTCTACAGACTGAGTGGGCACCTGCCCGTTCATAGATAGACATGCCAAGCTTCCAGAAGGCCCTGACTCATCACATGCAATGTACACTGTGACTGTGTCTCTGTTCTTTGGTCTCTAACTTAGGCCCCATATTGTTACATCTTTGCTCATTATACTTCAGTGATGCCCCCATGTTGAATCATCGGAACCAAGTGCCCTTGCCTAGTATTCAAAGTATTGTATGTCAGCTCACAGTCTACTTCCGTTTACTCTCCACTCCATTTACCCCACCCTTGTCTCATATCTTGGGGTTTTCTACATTATTTACAAATGTCGGTTTTCAGACCTTTGGACTTCTACTTCTAATACCTTCTTGTCTTCCTTTCAGCCTCTCTAAGGATGCCATATAGTTCCTGTGGATATATTCATATGTAAACTTTCTGGATGCAGCTATGCTCACCAGTATACCCTCAGCACAGCTGTAACTTCAGCTTCACAGCTGTCAGTGAAATGAGAAGCTCATGTATTTTAGAGAGAGGTCCTTGGTTTCATTTTGCTCTGACAGTGTCCAATGCTGTGACCTGGGACAAATCAATACCACCTCTTTGAGTCCTTCTCCCATTGTGGTTTAACATGGTAACATGACGCCAGTCTGTTGACATCAAGACAAGATCTACAGAGGTAGACAAAAACAGACATATAAAAGGAAGAAGAAAAGGACAGTTGTTAGGATGACAGAATGTATTTCCATAGAATTCTGGAGGCTGTGAAATACTTCCATGTCTGTCTGTTATGAAAGTGTGGGTACAGTCCCCTCCTCTCTCTCCTGGAAATCCATGACATATTATAATTTTTAACATTCTGAGATACCCATTGAGAGATAAGTCTGCTTAACTTTATTTACCCCTGTAGTTCTCACATTTATATGAAATAACTATCAGTGTCTCCTTCTGCATAATGCTCTTTGGACCAAGTGGATCAAGTAAGCAGTCCGTTGGTCTCATGACAATTGTCAGCTGTGTTTTCAGAAACAGACCCCTAATCTGGGCCTCTTCTCTAATAATGGCCAAGAATAGAATGAAATTGACTTTTCCACCTGGAATGTACTTTGTCTTATCCTGCCTCTTCTATAACGCACAACATAGGAACTGATGCTTGTCCTGGAGTGAAATCATTGACCTCACTGGCTGC
Organism: Ellobius talpinus; assembly: GCA_001685095.1. Classification (NCBI taxonomy): domain Eukaryota; kingdom Metazoa; phylum Chordata; class Mammalia; order Rodentia; family Cricetidae; genus Ellobius; species Ellobius talpinus. The sequence goes on from LOJH01022061.1 coordinate 2,370, forward strand.
CGAGTATCTGCCTTCTGCTGTATTGTGTGTTTGAGTGCACAAGAGGGTACATGCATAGGGTTACAAGAAACATCTGATTTCTAGAACCATTTATGATCATCGCAGTCAGAAGAGGGCGCTCGCACACCACAACACTGGTTCAAGGCTCTAGGCAGGCACAGGGCTAAAGCAGCCAGCTGACCTTTCTCCAGGCTGTTCTTGGGTTGCCAGAGCAGCCGAGGTGTCAGTTGAGAACAGTCACAGCCTAGGGAGGAGGAGGAAGGGAGGGAGGCTGGGGCACCCGAAAGGGAGGAAGACCTGGCAGGGAAAACACTCAAACACTCATCTCACTGAGAGAGAGGGCCAGAGAAAGCACAGAACATGAGCGTGTGCCTACAAACAACAAATATAACCTACCCTAGTCAGACACAGCATGTAAACAGGGAACGCTTGTTTGTGAATCACACATCATGCAGGATCACATTGTGAATGCAACCCATCGCACACAGATATGCACAACACAGTCTTCTCACCCAGCTAAGCAGTAAGAAGGACAATACACAGATGCAATAAACATATTTAACCATGTGTGAGTACCTCACCCCTGGGGATATTCAGAGTATTGCGGTATACAAATGAGAGATAGATAATAAAGACATGCGGTCACAAATACATACACACACATGCTCACTCAGAGGAATAGCACACATTCAGTGGATCACAGTGCATACAGACACCCAAAACACATTAAAAAACACAGCATACATGCACAGTATGAATCTCTTACTCCCTGTACAGCAGATCCCCCAGGAATCATGTCATAGATAAACAACAGAGATGCAGAAGCACAGCCATCTCCCTACAGCCATACTGTAAAGTATATGTGCCAAATGCCATGTTAGTTCACCAAGCATACACAGGCCTGGACAACACGTCAAAAGATATCTATCCATACAGCACATATTACATATAACACTCACACATACTGCGCAGACATGAGGCATCATACATTAAAAACTCTTAAATTCAATGCATGTTGTGGTAAGAGGACCAGTCATGGGGAAGAGCAGGGAAAGTGGGTGTGTGAAAGGTGATGGTATATAAAGCAGCATTTGCTGGAGACACGGGGAAGGAGAAGCAGCATCAGACATAATGTTCGGCTTCTCTCCCCTCTGTCAAGGTGACTATAGCAACGATCAAGCCGATGTTAAGTGAAGCTATTACAGAGGTTAGACAGAGGCTGAAGCAGGGCCTAAGGGTGTCCTCGGGAGAATGAGCCTCAGGCTCAAGGCCAAGGCTTGGGCCTTAATCTCAGCTATGACAATGGCACCAAATCCCATGTCCTATATTCCTTACTGCGTGTCCCTGCATCTGCCCTCTCTTCGCATCTTCAGAGACGTCTGCTTCAACTCTAGCCTTCTCAATGATCCTCATAAATGAGTTGTAAGCTATCTACACCTCACCCCACCCCCACCCACACTGAGGGACTTAAAGAAACTATTTCCCAGACTTTCAGGAGGTGCACTTCCTATAACCTTTTAAAAGCATACCAAAGAAAAATACGAGTGATCCCAAGAAGGCTTGTTCTGCCAAAGAAGACAGGATAGGTCAGGATGGTACAGAACTCAAGCAAATCTTGCTTATTATGCAACTAACCAAATAAAAGTCAGTTCTTGGAATCAGAATTTTCAGCGAAATAGATTCAGATCAGCAAACTTTCGCAAGCAGCCAAGCTAGGCCAGACTATTGTGGGATGCTGGGATATAAAATTAAGAAACCAAAGTCCACCTTCCAAAATATGCAGCCTAGGAGAAGAGCAGCCTATATAATATAAACATTCTATAGTGGGGATCGAAGGGTAGAGAACTACCAAGAATCTGGATCTTTTTAGACTGATGAGGAAGGAGGACATTAGTTGAAAATCTGATATATATAATTCTTTGGAGACAGTATATACCCGGTATCTGAGTCAATATTCATGAAACAAGTGTACAAAAAAGGATTACCAATACCATACTATAGATGAGAAAGCCAAGACTATTGATATAAAGTCATCTGTCCCAGATGACAGAGTTAGAAAGCCCAGATTCAACAGCCATTTGCATTTTTGCAACATGGGCATAATTAATTATTTCCATTAGCTTTGTAAATCTTGAATAAGAACCCTCAGAAATGGGTGTGATCCAAAGTAAAGAGACACCAAGGTAGACTCCAGCAGGGAGCACTTTGGACTTTCCCACCTGTAGGAGAAACCTCATAAAGACAGGCTAAGCCACAGACCTCCCAAGGACCGTAGGCCCACGGGTCTAGGTCTGACATCAGGATGTAACATCAGTACAGGAATGCAGATTTCTTATGTTATTGGTTAGGGGATCTCTGTCCCTACATAGTGCAGCTTTTCAGCTGTCATTTTGATGTCTCCTGTATGAGTTCGGTGTCGGGAATTTATCTCTGGCTTCTCGACTCTCTCTAGCCATCTATTGGCAGGAAGAAGGAAGTTATGACAGTAAATTTAGTCAACAGGGCAGGAAAGTTTCCGTGGATGAGGTTCCTGCAATGCGCACTTGAGGACTTGACTTTAGATCCCCAGAACCTACCAAAAATTAAGGCATGGCAGCATCTGTACCTGTATGTCCAGTCTCAAGTGGCATGGGGAAGCAGAGACAGGTAGAGTCCCTCAGCTCATTGGCCAGCTAGCTTAGCTGAATCTGTAAGTTTTAGGGTCATAGTCAGACCCTGTCCCCAGAAACAAAAGTCGAGGGCATTTAAGATGGATACCTACATTGTTCAATACCTCCACATGCATATGCACTCATGTGTACACTCCACAAACATAGAAAATTTCACACATACACAATATCTTGTTAAACACAGATGCAGGTTGGTGCATAGTGGAGCCAAACTTTGATCGCTGGTTATACACTTGGTTTTTTTTCTATGTTACTATATTTCTCTGGTGTATTTTCAGGTAGCAGTAGAATTGGGAGGAATCTCTGAGGTTGTTTAATCATTTTAGAGTGACGATGTGGAAGCCCAATGCCTTGTCTTCATTTACTGCTTCTGTGCTTGATAATAGCAATAGCAAAACATTTATTAAACAGTATCATTCAAGGAATTATGCTATAGTTAGCTTGTTAAGTTCACATATGGGGTTATATTAAATGTCTTTGTCAAGCAGGCACTGTGTTTGTGGCTTTAACCTGAGCATATCAAGGCTCAGAGACATTCAGCGACATGTCCTGAACTGCATAGCCAGGGGTAGCACTGATGTTCAAACCAGGCCTATGTGACTCTAACACTGCATGCTTAATGCTCTGTTAGTATTAGGTTGTTCCCTTGGTCACCACGGAGAAAAGAACAAGGTACTTATCTCTGAGCTTCAGCAATGAAGTCACTGGCCTAGAGAAGAATGTCTTAATCAAAGTCACTGAGCCAATAACACCCCAAGCTCTGAGCCTCTATCTCCTTCTCTCCTTCACTTACTGACCTAGACTTGGCCCTGCCACTTCTCACTCTGGTATCATTCAAGAAAAACTTCTCTTGGCCCACAAAGTAACTTTGTGGGATACTACAACGTGCCCTTTCTCTGTCTTCGGTCTCATTTTCTTTTTTTAACTGGTCACCTAACTATTGTTCCTTATAGGCTCCTTTGGGAAGGTGGACATTCTACCCATCAGCTTCATAAGTCTTTCTTCACTCAATAGTGGGAGCCTCTGCACCATCTAGAGAGTTTAAGCTTCTCTCCAGTGAGCTAGAGCTGAGTTTCTTTTCTGGGGTTGGAGAGGAGTTAGGTTTGGGTTGTTGAGGTTACTGTTGCCAGAGTCTACCCACCTAAGGCATTGAGGGTGAGGGCCTAGCTGATAACTCTAGGATGCTACAGCATTCAAATATTGTTGTTTATTCTGTCTCTTATTTAGTAGAGGTATTTATGCTGGCAATATTGAGCTGTCTGCTGAGATTTGGCTACAGTCTCAAATTCCCAGGATGGGAAGGTTAATGGCTGCCTTTGTTCTCAAATACATTAAATTTTCTCCTTCGCTTTTCTTGGTCTTTGGTGAACATCTCCAAAATTCTTTCTATGTGGTGAGTTTACTCAAGGTTAGGCGGCCAGAATAAGATTGACTTGAAATGCTCAGCGTTCTTGTCCAGTCTGGGAGGATACATTGGGTTTGCCATCTTTGAAATGGACCAGATGTACTGCCTTGGTCAGGGTGTGTTTCCTCATCTCTGGCCAGATCTAGAAAGGAGAAGTGAAAGAACATATATCTCATGTTTAGGAGCTTAATCAAAACTCTTAGTGACATGTGGAACAAGATACTTAGACCTTGGTCAAGAACAGTACTTCTTTGAAATCCTCTCTCAGCTCCATCACGCTTGCTTAATCACATCATTAAAGTGGATTTATCATGCCACTCAAAGTCCCTGTGCATGTAAAGTTTCTTTTTTTGAGACCTATGTCATGACTAAAGGAGACATCTCTCTGCTGCTTGGTTCTGCATCTGCAATACTAATGATCTTGGCAATGGGGTAAAGGTGATTTGAAATGAGAAAATGCTTGGCACAGAAATTGACAGGTAATGTTCCCATAAGTAGTGACCATGGTCACTCTTTCCCTCTGTCTTGCCCTTCTCTACTCCTTCCTCCTGTCCTCCCTTGATTTCCTATATACCACAATATTTAATCCTGATTTCAGGTTTCTTTTTTTGAAATTCCCTCTTTGTCCCCCTTCTGACATCTGCTTTCTCTTCTGATCTTGTTCTCAGGACCCATCCATAAAAGTATTGAAAGGTTGTTTTTATATTCTAGGCCTTGTGATACTATATGCCATCTAGCAGAGTATGTATTTGTAGGAGCTGGAGAAATGCCATTTGAGGCAATGGAGTAACTGCCTGAGTACAGGGTTTCCAGTAGAACAACAAAGCACAGGGCATCTTCTCAGCAGAGCACTCTGGAATAAAACAGAGCTGGGAGGACTGTCAAATATGTCAGCAGAGGCAACAGCCTCACGGAGATGTGCTACAAACGACTTGTCTGACTTCAAAGGACAACTTGAACGCCCTCCCCACTCCATGCTCAGGAAGTCACATTGGTAGTATGAAATTGCCCAGGGTGGAGGTAATTACACTCTGGAAGTCAGCCAGTGCTACAAATCAGCACCTTTTCTTTCCCCAGAGAGTCAGTAGTTAAACACCGCCAGCTCTGCTGGATCTTACTCTCACCAGTTGTTTGTAAGTCACACGACTACTCTGGACCTCGGTTCCTTCAAAAATACACTGCGAATATAGTGTTATCTTAGGTCAGTTGGAAAGGAGATCATGAGACAAGGTAAAAAAAATCATGCAAGGACTGTTGTGGGAAAGACCTACGTGGGAGAAGATATGTCTTATCTATCCTGAATAGTGCACCGAGCTCCGGTGATAGAGAAATGATCAAATGTACAGTTCTTAAGTGTAGAGTCACCCTACTGAGGAGGTAACCAAGAGCCATGGGCATATTCAGAGCAGCATACAGGATAAATATGTGGCTAGGCTTAGGAAAACAAGGAATTGAATCAATCCTTGAATGAGTCCAATATTAAGTGAAATGGAAATTCCAGCCTGAAAAATACATAAAAGTCAGAAGATATGAAGAATGGAAAGTTGTAGGCCTTACAAGTGACTATACATTGACTCAGAATAAGACTCAAAAGTAAACTTATTGAGAAATAGCTCTGGAGAAGAGTCAAGGCTAGCCAAGGCTAGAAAATTCATACATCTAGTTATTTTACATATTATAGCCAAGTGAAGGGTATTACGGAATTCCTGGAAATGGCTATGCTAGAAGATGCATCACTCCAATTTAGAGAATATTCTAGAAGCAGGAAGTCAGAGAGACAGTTCAGTCCACTTTGGGAGAATGACGCCTGTCCAGTCTTCCAATGAATGGCAGGAAGTAATATCAATAGGTAGAAAAGAAGTGCATTAGGAGATGCATCCTCCATGCGCAGACAGATGCTGGACTTGGAAGACAGTAAGAGGAGCCTAAGTTGGTCCCTGAGCATTGAGCTTCCAGCCTTGCTTACAAGCAGATACATTTCTGCAGGACCATCTAGACAAGTCCCAGGCAGTTTTCAAACTTTAAGTTATAGCTTAGTAACTGGTTGTGAAATCGGTTTACTGGGGTGTAACCTACATCTTTAAAAAATGTAATAGATTGTGCTGTGTCTATAGCAAGGGGTAAGGAGGATTTTAGAACATGTTTCATTTGCATCATATGCACACGTGCTTGCGCATTACTGAGTTCAGATGGAAACAGAAGTTTTCTAGGTCGCGAGCTCTACCAAGGTAGGGCTGTGTCCTCTGTGTCCTGAGCATTTAATTGTACCAGATACAGGAAGCTGGTGCCATCAGCTGTCTATCTTCTACTACTTTCTCTTTTAAATGTGATTAATAAGTGACTTTAGCATGATCAAATAACTCCTCCCTTAACATCCTGCTTACACGAGGGATGTTTAAGAAAGTGAGTGTATCTATGTTTGCATCTCGGAATGAACACAGACTATACATCAATCTACTAAAGTTAAAGAAAGAATAAACACCTAGAAGGATACACAACTATGAAACTGGGGTGGTGAAGTAACAGAGGAAGGAAAAAAGATTGGGAGGGACAAAAGGAGTAAAGACTCCAGACTTCACTCCCAGCCAAATAGTGACCCCAGACTGGGGACCACAGCCAGTTTGAATTAATCATGTGGCCAAACCTGAAGTGATGATGGCCTTGCAATAGACTTTGTTATGCCCCATTTATTGGGTAATCTATTAATTGGTCGGGCATGAGGGTAGCAAGATGCCTGACACCAAAGAATGAGTAAGGTGTTGCCCGGGCAGGAGTGGGGGCTGGAAGAGGAGACAGGCTCTTTTCCCCAGCTTTGGTCTGCTGAGTCATCCCTAGCCCAAAATACTGTTATTCATCAGTCCCATGAGTAGGAGCTAACCAATTTCCTGTACTCTGGCCACCTCAGAAGCTGCACGATCTGTTGAAGAAGGCATTCACTGCCAGTGAGGAAGAAGCAGTCAAACTGATCACTAAAAGCTAACAAAGACCAAGTAATTTCAACAACTGAAGTCATAGCTGTGTTTGAATGTGTACTTCTCTGTGTATTTTGGGCTGGCATCACTTTAAGTCACTTAAACTGTTTGAGTTTTAGTTTATCCATCTATAAAATGTACCTGAAATCAATCTTGCCTTTTTTTTTAAAAGCCCCTGTGATTTGTGACGGGCTTATGACAAATCTTTTTCTTGTCTGTTCATTCTTGTCCTTAAGTTTTACATGCTTTTCATTCATTCATTAATTCATTTATTAAATAAATATTTGCATAAAGAATTATTGGATTCCTAGTTAAGCTAGTATGCAAAAGAGAATCAAAGAGACAGTTTCTTATTCTTAGTGTGTGTCATGTTAGTATACAAGAAAGAATCAAAGAGACAGCTTCTTTCCTTTATTGAGAAACATTAGGGAGAATGATGCTCAATGTGTCACAACCCTAGGACACTATTTCCTCAGTGTTGGGGAGGGTGAATTCATTTCTCATATTTGACAAGTGATAGCGTAGGTAAACAGAAAATCAGGAAAAGAAGGAAGAGAGAGGCTGCCTGATCTCAAATACTGTAGTTAGGATGGGGCAACTGTGGGACAATGAGGAAGAAGAGCACCCCAGGCAAGGAGAAGAGCACAGGCAAAGGCCCCGAGATGGGATCGTGTGTGGTATTTATGAGGGAGAATAGGAGTAGCACGGTTCCTGTCCCTCTCTGTTTTGACTGGAAAATTTTTAACTTTCAGGCTCCAAATACTTTTCTTGACCATCCTGGCAGAAGAATCCTTCATGAGTATTTGTTTGCACCTCTTTTTATTCTATAGAATACAAATGCCTTGACGCACTTGTTCCTGCTTCTCTTGGTCCTCTGTGTACTAACACACACACACAAAACGCTGTGTGGCTCAGAGTCATCACTGCGTGGCTCTTCTCGGAGTGCAGTATTAAGTGGACACATGAGACTTCTGAAGCTTCGCTCTCTCTTCTCCCTAACCCAGGCCGTCTCATCCTCTGTTCATCCTGAAAGGTCACACAAAAGCTTTGTGTCTTCCACTCTTTTGCTTATGTAGACGCTACTCAGCATTCTTGAGTTGACCTTCAGAGCTTGTGAAGGAGAATATTAGTCCTATGAGAGACTAACACATGTGTCATACATAGTACATAAATAAAAGAGCTCTCAAATGAATCAATTTAAGCAATTGTTCAGCAAATATAACCAAAATTCACATGCATTGACTTCAGAAATCCTATGCTAATGAGCGCTGTGAATCTCAAAGATAGGTACATTTGTTTTCTTAGGGACAAGTGTGCAAAACATCAGTTTTTAAGACTAAGTTGAATGGTTTTGATGACTCTCCTCTTATCCAGAATCTTCTTTGGTTTACCCTTAGCCAACCCTATCACTCTAACTTTATAGTCCAGGGCAGCCATCTTGGTCTGTTTCTACATCCTGCTTACCTCCTAAGAAGAAATGATCTCAGACTTTAAAATTTTCCTGGACAGCAGGGAACCCCTAAGGAAATATAAAGAGCCATGGTTATGAGAGTTGTGAGGAAGTCAAGGGAATAGAGAGGAGACACCTCTGATCCTAGCTTGTGGGTGACAAGACGATGAAGAGAGGGCACCTTCGACTCCAGACTGTGGCTGACAAGGGCATGGCCTTTTGATTTGTACCCTTCTCTCAAGTAGTCTCAACAATAAAAGCTTGGCAGGTCAGTTCATGTGGTATAAATTAAATTAGCGATGGTATGTAGTAAATGCAGCTTGATACCCATAAGGATGGGATCTTTATCTCCTCTCCCTAGGGCTGATGGGACATGCCAACAGGCCTCTTCCAGGTTTCTACAAAGGCTATTTGTTTCACTCAGTCTTTCTTAAAGTTATTCTCTATTTCTGATTTTTCTCTTTGGTGGTCTCCTTTGTCTCATAACTTTGGATTGAATTTTTCCAACCTGAAACTCAGTGATGAAGGTAAACTTTAAGAAGTAGGAAGATGGTGATACCTTGCAGCTTAGGGAGAAAAACACAAGAGGCTTCATCTTAATGCAGACACAAACATACATACACATGCATAAACACATAAGACATACACACATACATGCATGCACATACACACAGATACACAAACATAAACACAATTACATATATATGTCCACACATACACACATGTACGCACATGTCCATGCTGCACAAATACACACGTACACATATACGTGTATGCCCATGTAGATACATATGCCTATATATGTATATGGATGCACTTATAGATATGTACACAAATATACACGTATACATGCACATGCAAGCATACACACATATAGATGCTCATACATATACACATAAGCATATAAAACACATATATGCACACATACACACTGAGTGATGAACACATATTTACAGAAGTACACACATGCACACATATACACAATACACATATACACACATATGCATATACATAATTTTGCTCAAGTTTTGTTCCTTTCAGTTGGCATCTCTTGAGATTCTGCCAGGATTCCTATCACAGACATTGAGAAGACAACTCTGAATCATTTCTAGCCATTGTTCCAGCATGGTAAGGCATCTAAATACTACAGAGTTGCCAAAGGCACCATGATGCATTCCTTCTTAGGAGATTTGGGCATTAAGGAATTTGGGCGAGAACATTAGAAGATTTATGGTCATGAGGTGAGCTTGAAGCATAGCATTAGTGTTTACAAAGGATGCTAACTTTCAACATATACGGCTACTGCACATTTTCATCCCATAAACTCTCCTCAGCTTCATTCACCAACCCCCGTTGGTTCAGGTAGTCAGCTCCATGCTTACTCCACAACATAATAATATGCACGCTTTGGTCCCCATCCCTGATGTCCTTCCCTGCTCTTTTGTCTGTTGTCCACAGGTCATGATGCTGTAATTCAAGCACATAGCTTTCACAACCTCTGATAAACTTGCTGTCTTTTCTCTATGCCCCCTTCCAGATTTGAATAGTAATACTTGAATAATGTCTCAAAAATACTATTTACCCCTTTGAAGATTTGGGGAATATATATCAGATGCTCTGGGTCACACAGATGTTTTGTCAAAGGTTGGAGTTACATCAATCAATAAGGAAAGGCAAATCCCTGGCCACCAAACACTTACAGTCCAGTGTGTGAGACAAACACATCAACACATCATTTGAATTAGAAAACTAAGAAATGCTTATGAGAAACAATCCTGAAAATAAGAACACCCAAGTACTGAGAACTCAAGGCTATAATGCACCTGGCATGAGGACTGGTGCTTGCTGCAAATGGATAAATTGTGAGGAGGAAGAGACACAGCTCCTCAGGTCTCCTGGAAGCCTTTGAGGTTTATTTTAACTTGGGATGGTTGTGTTTACTCGTCATGGCCTTCCTAATGGCTGGGGCAAAAGTATGCCATAAGCTACTCAATAAGCATTTATGGAAGGATTTAGTGTATGTGGTGAAATATTATTTTACAAATATCAGTTGTCTGTCTACATATATGGAATCAATCAAGGGGATGCATATATGACATAGAAATGTGCAAGTTATGAGTTATTACAGTGTAGTTTGGTCCTCAGTAGGCTATGGCAGCATAGAACCATGGCTATAATTTAAGCCATTAGAACCTGTCACTTCTGACTCCTCAGTCCTGCCACAGGGACTTTGGGTAGCATGTAGAGCTTCAGGTGGTTGTTTCTTTTCTTAAGATTCGTTTTAATTTTATTAGTGTCTGTGTGTGTGTATGCATGTGCACACACACGCACACATGTGCCACTGTGTGGGTAATCGTGGACTTGGAAGAGGAAGTCAGATCCTTAGAGCTTGAGTTATAGGCAATTGTGAATCACCTGACACAGGGACTGAACTTAGGTCCTCTGGAAAATCAGAATGTGCCCTTAAGTCATCTCTCCAACTCAAGTAATTGTTTCTTTATCAATGAAACATGAAAGATAATAGTAATGCCTCATTTTATAAGTGTGAGTTAAAAAGAATAAAGCACTCAGTTCATGGTCATAATTCAAAGAGAAAGAAGTAGAATTATATAGATACGAAGGACTCAGGGTCTTGAATCAGATTGTTGAGGTTCAAATCTGGATTCTGTTATATTAGCTATAAATCTCCAAAGTGGTATAGATCAACTTGGAGCTACAAATTTCTTTTTTTTCAAATCAAACCAAATAAAAATGCTCATCGCTTTATTAAGCATGGCACTCTAGGACGGATACCAGGGGCTGGGGGCTATGCTCCCAACTTAACATTCCAGACTCGTTGGATATAGGGGTGACAAGAAGTTGAAGTGATAGGTTCTCTTTGGAAAAAGGGTGTAGACTCAAGTCTGGCTACTTCCTGTGGGCACAGGGTGATGTTGGGAGAGGAGAGCTGGGTGTTGGTGGGTCCACGTTCAGTAGGTGGTATGGCTGGAAAGGCATCCTGTTTATTGTCATCCCAGAAACACCAGGCATTTGTTTCTTGGGGTAGGTAAGAAGGCAGGTGTCTAGGAGAAAAAAAATTGTTATTATTGGACCTATGAAATGGGGCTAGCCATGGGATGAGACACATGATAGCAGGTAAAACCAGATTTTAGTTGGCAGCTTTCCATGATCCAGAAGAGCTGGTGCAGGTGCTTTTGGTGTTGTCCTGGGAGCACTTTGTAGGTTGGTCTTGGCTTAGGCAGCAGGAGTAACCAAGTGAAGCCATACTTGCCTGGCGGAGTGCGTGTGCAGGAAGGCCCATTTTCCAGCGTGGCCCTGGACCCTGGGCCCTGAGGCCTAGGCCCCGCAGGAAAAACTAAGGCCCCTTGGTGGGAAACCTCCATATATTAAGAAAAAAATAAGAAAGACAGCTCCGCCAGCGCAAAGAAATCCAAGTAGGTCAAATCAAAGCAAATCAAAATGCCCATCATTTTATTAAGCATGGCACTCTTGGGTGGCCGAGCGCATGGTGAGGAGACAGGAAAGCAGGGAGCCCATGCAAACCCGGAACTACCTGGAGCTACAAATTTCATTTGGAGTTTTTATAAAGGCTCAATCATATGTAGTATTTTCATTGCACTGTAATAAGTAAACTTATAATTCCTCCAGTTACACATTTGCAACACAGAAAGTAGGATTAATTAGAGAAATCCCCACATAAACCATACTGTTCAGATTGGGATTTGCTACCACCTAAATTGTGAACGAACCTAGAAAACATGCTTGTGCTCTTTCTCAGCACCAGCAACACGGCTGAGGAGAGTGCGGGGCTCTCTTCAGTGTCTCTTGTATGTATGTGCTCCTCCATCGGCCCTGATGAGACATCCACATGCTCAGCTGTCTGAACTGGCCTATAGGGTGGACTAAGGTTAGAGCTCAAGACTTACGGTACAGAAAGGGTCCCAGAAAAGAGTTTGCAAAGCTCCACTGCTTGCAACATTTAGCACTAGAGAGAAGAGGAGGGGAGGTCTCCTACAGCCATGCAGGACTTGTGCCTTACCCAGAAGGCAAGTTCCTTTGTTGCTGGCTGACGACAGAGAATGTAAGACAGAATGGTGTACAGACACCTTCCTTTATCCCCAAGTCATAACCACCAAAGGGCAACTGCTTGACTAGCTGACCAGCACTTTCTAAACTACAACAAGAATGACCAGAAAGTGAGAAACAGGAAATACTCATTGAATTAATTGTAATAATCATTTATTAAATATTTATAAGCACAGATGTCAGGCAGTTTCATATAATTTCACTGATCTTCACATTCATCTCATGTAATAGTTAATGTTACCATAATTTTACATCTGGAGAAACTGGGACTCAGACAAACTCAAGTCATCATGATCCATATCTTGTCTTTAAACCCAATTCTTTTCTTTGTACTGAGACATCAGGTGTCTCATAGAAGACAGGCTGGCCTGGGATTTGCCATGTGTCTTCTGGCCTCCCTGGCAGAGTAGGACAGAGTGGTGAAAAACTTGTCTGATACACCAGCTAAGTCTTTAAGGAAAGACAAGAATTTTTCAGTCCAATGCCCCTGGACTGCTTGGGCCCTTCTCCCTTAGTTGAACTTGCTGGTCCCAGTCAAGACCAGATCATTGTCCTGTAACCATAGTTCTGATACAACGGTATGTTCTTCCGTCTGTTTTCATGGAACACAGAGGAGGAGGTAATTCTAACTCAACTACACACTGGTATCATGACCTCAGACAATCACATTTTTATCCCTTTTCTTGCAATGTAAAAACCTAGCCATGTTTAATCTGAAGACATATGGAGGGAACCAGAGACAGTGAGGAATGTAAAGTATCTCAGACTTGATTAGTAAGCTGGAAGCTACTAATATAACCAGTGTTTGCACTGTGACTTTATCTGAAGGACTCAAGCTGGTCATCAGCTAAGTGGGGAACTCAGGATGACAGCTGGTTATGTGCTGCTGGCAGTGTGTCATGTACCATGAGGAAGGACAGGGACTCTCTCCACCTCACAGTGTTCACGGCCCATATGGGCTCCCCAAAACACACTTGTTGAAAGAAAATCTGATGTGTGGGGCAGACACCATTGTTATGTTTCCAAGCCTGTAACTCTATGATGAGACTTCTGCCAAAGTAAAACTTCAAGAAAACATGTTGGTGCTTACATGCTTGCAAGATGGTAAGGTTTGAGGTACTAGTACAGAGATGCTACTGGCCTGAATCACAAAAGGAGAGGTGTGTTTTTGCATGTTATAATGACGTATTTGTATTGTTGCTACATGTGTTTCAGTCTAGGGTTTATAGTTGCTTGAAGACCCAGAACTCATTATATTTGTTAATATATGGTTGGTAATAGTATGGATAATACTCAGCAAAATTTCAGTCATGCTTTTAAGTGGGGTGACTGAAGTAAGTTGTATAACTTTCTTCTGTTTATTTATATATTCTAACTATGGTTTCAGTATAGTACCACACTCCACTTAGGTGATTTGCTTAAGAACATGAAAAAAAACCCCAATAAACAAAAAGCCACAACTTAAAATAGTTTCACTTCTGTACACTTTTCCAGGTGCCAATGTCCCTGTCTCAACTGAGAGCAAGAAAGGGGCGTAGAGAAAATGGCATGTGCCCTGCCAGAAAGAGAAACATGGCACTTACACATTTGAACTGGTGCAATACTGAATGCTCTGATTGTACTCTTACACCTAGCCACAGATGTTTAACAGTGACTCAGTGCTTCACACATTTCACAGACAAAATGGAGTCAGACAGCCACATCCTGCAAATGGCTAGTATTAGAAGCCATAATGGACTAGACTCAGAAATACTGCACATTTAGTGTGTCACTAAATTTAGCAGCATGAAGTACCATCAGTCATGAATGTATTTGCGCGCCTCTATACTACATCTTTCTCTGTGTATATATTCTATGTACACGATGGATTCGGTGTGTAGCATGTTTACATGTACTAATAGCATCAACTTTGCAGATGTTTACAGAAAAACAAATGGCTTAAAGTGGGTAGAAGATGCTAGGTACAATGATTGTGATACCAGCATGCAGGAGGCTGAGTCAGAGAGATTGTGAGTTTCAGATCAGCCTGAGTTACATAGCGAGATCCTGCTTCAAGCAAAACAGAAAACAGCACAAGCAAAAAAGAGAGAGAAATAAGGCAAAAGCATAAATAAAAATTCCTTTTCCTTGTGAGTGTGGTCTGAGATAGGCTTGGTTATGATGCAGTCACTGTGTTATACTTAGAGAACAAATACTAGGACACCCGTATTGTGTTTTTGAAAGCCAGGTTGAAAGAATATTTGTTATCAATTAGTTGAGTTATTGTCAACTTTATCCCTCTTTGTTTTCTATAATCAGAGTCCTCTGTACATTAGAAAGCCTCAGTGTACTAACAACAACAACAATAGCAGTAATAATAGCAAGACCCTTATGGGTATAGTTGAAGCTTTTATCTCAATGACCTCTGGGTGCTTCTGAAGAGAATCTGTACTTAAAAATCATAGATCTCTACCTCTATTCTCTATTCTCCAACACACTGTGGTCAACATTGAGAAAGATGGGGAGGGGTACGGAGACCTGATTCTTAAGTCCATCAGAAATTTCAGAACACGGTGATGTGGGAAGATGTCTATGACATTCCCCATTGTAGCCTCGGTCCCTAGCACAGAGATCTATGCACATAGCAGGAGTGGAAGACAGGAGTGCTGGGCAGATGGTTAGATATGTGTGCAAAGATCCTTTGGACCTAGTCTGGTTTGGTCATCTGAGTTTATGGTGCATCCAAATGGTGAGGTATGGCACGGGCTCAAATAAAAGTATCTCAGAACAAGCAGCACATGAATTTAGATGCTAATTATCTCAACTATGACTCCATCTTTCCCATGGCCCCGCACGCTAAGGCCTCTCCTCTTCCCACAGCCTCAGCTGTGACACATGGGGCTGTGATTTTCTCCCCTTTCCTTTCGTTCTCCTTTTAAATCAGCCGACTCCATTTGTTGTTCAGCAAGTGCTACATATGCAGAGAAACCTACACTCCTCTCTTCCCCTCCACACAGAGTACTCCTCTTCCTCTTCTTCCTTCCTCAGCTTTCTCTTCTGACTTCAGAGCACTCTCCAGTAGCTTTTTCAGGGATGAGCTGCAGGCTAGGTCTCCTGTGAGCTGTGATGTCCTGGGGAAAAATGAATGGGGTAGGCATGGGGGTAACGTGAATTGGGTGGGAAGGTGGAAGCACGTCCCAATCCTTTTTCTGCAGTCTGGATTTGTCCTGGTTTCACCCTCACGCTTTGCTATATTTCAAGCTCAGAATGGGGGCAGTGCAGGAGAAGGGGCCCACATATGGGTCCCTGACTCACACTGGCTCAGCGATCCCAACCCTGCACTAGTAGGCCGGTCTGTGCAGCTGGCCTTGCCTCTTGTCTTGGCTAGTGAGCAGAGAGGCTCCAACTGGGGAAGCTCAGAACAATCCCAGGGCCTCTTGCTGGGGTGGCTCTGGGCAGCTGTGGGCTGTTTTCTCTGACCTTTGCAGTTTGAAGCCCTTGAGTCTCTTGGGCGCATCTGCAGGCCTGCTAGTTTCCCTTCAGGACGCAAGATGAAGACCCTAGCTGCTCCCAAGTGTCTGGGTATCACTTCAGTCAAATTTGTTTTTCCAGAAATAAAGTTCTTATGATCCCCACTGGGATGTTTTGGGTGGCAGTTTTGGGGTTCACAGATACCAGTTCCTATTTTCCCCCTCGAAGGATCCTAGGAGCCATCAGATGTGACTTCTCTTCCCCACCCTTTTAGCATCTCCTTCACATCTTTGCTATACTTGGAATATTAACCTCATGTGTTTTTAAAACTGACTCATTTCTTTATTCCTCTATTTTTATTTTTGGTTAAAATCAATTATTTCAAAATGGAAATTTATATCACTACGGTAAGTGGGAAGCCAGGATTACTTGCCATAAATATAAAATAACTCTAAAAATCAATACAGCATAAACAAAACAATTTTATAACATTCTCTGCAGACATTGTTACCTCTGAAAGCTTTCAAACCAGAGCCTTTCTTACTTTCATTTTTTTCAGCTAATACACAGGAACATAGTCATACATATTAATGAGTTATAACATAACGTTTGCCTATATGTATGTATTTTTATAGTATTCAAATCAAGGCAAACTTTTCTAAATCTTATGTACCAGAAAAGCTTTTTTACCCCTTGTCATAACCCTTACATTTGAGACCCCACTCCTTCAAGGTGAATGCGTCTTACAAAGAGACTACTTGGTGTGTGTTGGGAGAGTTGTGAGGACCTACTCTGGGCCAGTGTCCAGTGAAACAACTGTCAGCCTGCCCTGTACTTTGCTCAGTCTTTCCATCGAAACAGACGCCCTGGTAATATTTTTGCCCATGTCACTCCAGCCTGAACCAAGAGTGGAGCCTTAGGCTCAGCTTAAAACTTCCTGACTCCAAAACATCACACCCCTCCCCCGTGCCATTCCAAACTATATGCTTAGGAGCATTCTGTGTATGGTGTGCTTCTCTTGCATGTTTTCTGCTTCATTACATAGCTCGGACATATGACTGCTGCTTATAAAATACAAATTAAGGATAATAGTTGGTATTTGAGGGCCAAAGGGAAGAAAAAGAATCTCTACCCACCATTTTCGTGCTCCCTAGACACCATCCCTCACCTAGACACCATTCACCTCACTTTGAGGTGAATCCCATAAGCATCTATAAAGTTGCACCTTTTTATTTATTTTTAATTTTGGAACTAAAATGAAGTGAGGTCAGACTGGTTATTGATCAGTCTTATTTTAGAGTCACAGGTAGACTTTCTGGCCTCTTCGCTGTCATGCTTGCAACTCACACAGAATATCCCTCATGCCAGAGAGAGAGAGAGAGAGAGAGAGAGAGAGAGAGAGAGAGAGAGATTCTTTAAGGTTCCTTTAAAGATATACTTTTGCTTGAAACTGGCTTAGATAGCTCCTAAAACACTCATCAGAAGAAGCCTTTTGTTCTGCTTTTGTTCTGTCTCTTTTATTTGGCCCTATACTTTGATGTCAGATGGTGCTGAATCTTCTCTGTGCTGAGTCCCATTGCCCCAGTGTTTTAGCTAGGGTTTCTATTGCTGTGAAGAGACACCATGACCATGACAACTCTTAT
>LOJH01022062.1:0-20043 GCA_001685095.1 Ellobius talpinus
TTTAGCTCCTTTGTCGAAAATCAGGTGTTCATATGTTTGTGGGTTAATATCCGGTTCTTCTACTCGATTCCAAGACCTTCCTTTAAATTGCATAAAAGTGGAATCCCTTATTTTTGTTTTATTGTTCAATTATGTACCTCACAAGGCAAGCTATCATTTAAGATAAGTTTTGCTACTTGATTCAAATCAGTGCTAATATTGTCCTTATGTACGCTAAGCCATGTTTAGATATTTTAAAGAAATTTCACAGTAACATGCTACCTACACAAGCAACGTTGATGTGGACTAGGTGAGAGTAGTGCTATTCTGATGTCAGGATGTGACACCCTGGGTGAGACTTGCCATCAACAACCCCAGCTTTGCAGCAATGTGAAACCTTTATAGATAGGGTTGTCTAAGAACTGATACCTAAAGTTCTATAAGCCATATAAATTAAAGAAAACCAGAGATAATAGTAAAATTATTCAACTTCTGTTGTTGCTATAAGAATCTATAAATCCCCTTTGTTAAAAGCATACAGCAATGTCCAGTTAATAATTTTGTTTTATAGCTATGTATCACTATTATGCTATTAAAGCATAAAGTACTTCCATACATGGAAAACATCAGCTATGTTCTCTATTTAGCTATGAATCTGATCTAGTGCGACAAGGTACATACACGTTACAAGTTTCTTTTGGCTGAAGTGATGATTCGGCATTTACAAGTCCTCGCTATTCTTGCAGAAGGCCTGAATCAGAATTCCTTCATCCGTATAGGTTGTATCACAACTCCCTAGAACTGCAACTCCAGGGAACCTGACATCCTCTCCTGACTAGATAGGGCAGTTGTGTGCATGTACACATACCCACACACATAATATTTTTAAAAATTTTAAAAGTACAAGTTTCTTTTACTCAAAACTATTTAGCATGCCAAATTAACAATTATTTTCTTTCAAAAACTGAGGGACATAAATTAGTTTTCATATTGCTCTGCTAGATGTTTTAGCATTCATTTTTTTCTATTACATTTGAGTTTTTTGGTTTGAGTTACACTTAACATATATTAAAGAATAATGATAAAAATGTATTCTTAGAACTTGTGGATCATATCATTGGAGCAGTCATACTCAAACTAGCCTTCATATACACTGAAATAAAGGTGGACATACTACACATTTATGTGAGGCTACACATATGCACAGATGTGTATGTGTATGTATATTTGTTATCATCAGCCTTCATTGCAATCTTTATCTTGACAAGAGAATTGAATACAAAAATAGGTCTTATATGAATGAGGGATAGCGATGATGAATGATGGCTAAATTAGTTGATTTTAAAGTTATTCACAAAAGTTAAAGGATCGGGACTATTGGAGACTGTTGGGAAAATAAATAATAATGAAAGAATGAGAAGATAACTAGTAGAGAGATGAAACAGAAACAATATTTCCTAATATTATAAAGTAATGAGAATTCAAGGTTTCTTTCATGTATTTCAAAGTCACGAGGCATTTATACATTTTTGTTGTCTTTTCAGCCAACCCAGTTAATGGCAAATATCAAATTTTATTGAAATTCCTTGAGGATACAGCCTAAGAAAGAATTGTGCTCTATGCTTACTCAATCAAACTGAAATAGATGATATAAAAACAGGATACTTCTAAATCATAGTCTGGAAAAAAAGAGCATCAAAATTCTCTTGTCTTTCTACTTTCTAGTTTTCTTTTGATTTTCCTGAGCTTTTTGGTTCATTTGCTTGTTTCTTTGTTTCCTTAGAATTAGTGCAAAACACAGCTCATTCACACAGAAAGCTTTCTTTGTGAACTAGGTTGTGCTTGGACTGAAATTTGCTTATTTGTTGCTGAGATTCTTGAGCTTTCAGATTTTTATCATCTTTTGTTTTCTCCATGTCAGAACAAATCCTACCCCCGAGTAATAACAAGTTTCATTAGTGAAAAACAGATAAGCCTCAAGGATAAAGTCATGCAAACAAGTGTTATTTGTGAATAGTTCTTCACAGTTAAAATACAGTTTAAAAATGCTGTCAGTGTTTAAGGTAAATAAATATTAATGCAAATATTTCATAATATTTATATTCCACATGTTGTATGTCTCAAGGAGATTTATACATCTCCCTTGTACTTATTTATGTTTCCTGTGACATTAAATTTTATTTTTTTATAAAATTTAATACAAACAAATCTTTCTTTGTTTTAACAATTCAATTGGGGTATTTGTTCAGTTGAAGAAATTATTAGCTGGATGGTGTGAGGCAAGACTATAATCTGTCAGGCAGGGGACCATGATACCGAGACAGTCTAGGATGGATTGACAGTGAGATCCTATATCAGGAAACCAAAGTTAAAAATAAATACTTTATAATATCTTAGAGTTAATAAATATTTTACATTACCTTAGAGGTTAGTTGAAAAAATGAATTAATAAACCCTACCTTCTGTTTAATGTTAAATATCCTACTAAAGTAGAAACCAGTAGATACATGTCTTTCTCATAAAAATATTAGCATACATGGTAGCTTATTTGTAAAATTAGTTTTATGGGATCAAGAATGTTTTTCTGTTCTCAGTTCATAACTGGAGCTCACTTGTATTTCTATTCCTCCAGTGTGAGGTAGAATTTAGGACTAGATTTGCTTCCTACAGCTACCTAAAGAGACTCTAAACTCTGGGTACTTTAAAAGAGAAAGTTTTCATCTTGCAATTCTGGAACATGAAGCCTGAAATCAAGGCTATCAGCAGGCTATGAAGGATTCAAAAGAGAATCCCATCTTAACCCGTAATGTCGCTATTTCCTGACCCTTTGGCATCTGCTGGAGAAAAGTTGCTTCGCTTCAGTCCTATGATCACCTTTTAATTGTAGATATATTGTCATGATGTCGATATTTTTCCTTTTATTAGGATGCAAGTGAATGTCATAATTTTTATTTGATTACTTTTGGGGTACTATGGTTGCTGGGGAAGCCTATTTTTAAAGAGCACATGGTCTGAGGCATTGGGTCCTATTATTTCACTGTATTTTTTTTGAGAAGCCATATTCTGCAATTGAAAAAATAAGGTCTATTGTAGTGTTTGTATTCAGTGTATGGCTCTTAAGTTCTTTCTCCTTTTTGCCTGAATTCTTAGCTAATATGAAGTAGTGTGTAGTGTGTTCTATTTGCCAATGTAGTGACTAAGTGACATTTTAACTCCTAGCACATTTGAGACTCCTTCAAAAACAATCATACTTTGTTTCATTTTATTCCTTTAATATCATACTTACGCTTGCCCAAAATCATATGAGGCTACATTAACCTTACATATAAGTAGCATCATATAGGATGTTAGGCCTATTGAACTCTTATACAGAGAGAATTGTCTTATTAACACAAGACCCAATTCATGAATAAAGAAGAGATCTTTCAAAGTGGCTAATCAAGTTTACATTCCTACCAGCAATGAAATATTTTTCCCCTTACTCCACATCCTCTCCAGCATAAGCTGTCATCAGTGATTTTGATCTTGGCCATTCCGACAGGTATCAAATGGAATCTCAGAGTTGGTTTGATTTGCATTTCTCTGATGGTTAAGGATGTTAAGCATTTTCTTAAGTGTCTTTAAGGTATTTCAGTATGGTAATTTCTCAGAAAATTAGGAAAAATTTTAATTCAAGACCCATCAATACTACTTTTGGGCATATACCCAAAGGATGCTCAATCATAACACAAGGACATGTACTCAACTATGTTTATGGCATCATTATTTGTAGTAGCTAGAACCTGGAAACAGCATAGATGCCCCTCAACCAAAGGATGGGCAAAGAAAACAAGGCACATTTGCACCATGGAGTACTACATAGTAGTGAAAAATAACAACATCTTGAAATTTGCAGGCAAATGGATGGATCTAGAAAAAAATACAAACTAAGTGAGGTAACCCAGACCCAGAAAAGACAAATGTAATATGTATTCACTCATAAGTAGCTTTTTGATATAAAGCAAAGAAAAACCAGGCTATAGCCCACAACCCCAGAGAACATAGACAGCAAAGAAGACACTAAGAGAGACATACATGGATCTACATAGGAAGGAGAAAAGGACAACTTCTGAGTAAATTGAAGAATAGGGAGCACAGAAAAGGAAGATCAGGAGGGGTGAGGAAGGGAGAAAAATGGAAAAATACACATAGGTCATTAAAAAAAGAAGAGATCTTCCTGGAGATTAAAATCACTTGCTCATAAAGGAATAATGCCTGAGATTCAATAGTAACATTAACCATATCATACTAGTGAAAATTAGCTGAAATCCTTGGGAAATTTTCATTCTCGGGGACTATGGATGTTTATCCATCATCTCATTTGGTCCTTGGGAAAACACTGTGGACTGAAGACACTGTGCATCAAGGGAGTCTTAGTACAGAGATACCATTTGAAATTCCCACCACAACACAGGAAATCAGTACCAAAGGAAATGTCAAAACCTGTGTTAGGTTAACATGCATGCCAGTTGAATGTTTTAATATCAAGAATCTGTATTTTCTGGACAGACCATTAACAAAGAATTTATTAACTATACATTAAAGAAGAAAGGATTTATTTTGTATAATTTTAAGTGGTTAATTTATTTAAAAAATGATTAACAGTGAAAGAAACTAAATGAAAAGAAATATCCATTTTGTTAAATATAGAAATTAAAGTTCAACTCATTTAAAATTATTTAATCATAAACACTTCAAAACCCAGAATTATACTAAAATTGCAAGTACTCATTTTATAAGAATTCCAAAAAATGGAAATAATCGAACCACTACATGAATAAGTTATAGGATATATAATGATAAGGCCAATTCATTCATAAAAAGTATTTATTGTATTGTAATCTATCATTAAAGTATGACTTATTCTTTGAGTTATTGCAAATTCTTACAAAAGACAGACCATAGAGCCCCACACTTGTCTGGTATGTTACTGAATTTGTCTAGTTCTATTAAAGTTCTAACTTTAAAATATGTCAAGATGTTGTGAGTTAATATTAGATGCACCTGGGATTGGGAGCAATAAATACATCTTAAATTATAGTTGTATTTAAATATACATTCTATATTATAGTTTTATAGTATTTGGTCAAAATTAGATGAATGACATGTTAAAATACTCAGGATAAGAATGAAACGGTGCTTATAAAGAACAAAACTACTGTGTAATACACAGCTGGAGTCAGGAAGTGTTGGCGCATGCCTTTAATCTCAGCACTCAGGAGGCAGAGGCAAGCAAAACTCTGTGAGTTTGCGATCAGCCTGGTCTACAGAATGAGTTTTAGGACAGACAGGCACCAAAACTACACAGAGGAACCCTGTCTCAAAAAACCATAAATAAATAAATAAATGAATGAATGAATGAATGAATGAATAAATAAATAAATAAATAAATAATAAAGAAAAGAAAGAAAAACAAAAATAAAGTTAAGTAGTGTTTGCAAAACTGCTACTACATATAGAAAAATGTATTTAGGTCCAGATTTCTCACTCTGAACATAAATCAATTCAAAAATGAGTCAAATACCTTAATTTAAAATTTGTAATCACTAGAATAAAATGTAGGGGACACACTTAAAGATGTAGATGTAGGTAAGAACTTTGTAGGTAAAATAGCACAGATTACCTCCAAGAATTGTCAAGTGGGATTATATAACCTTAAAAAGCTTCTTCAGAAGAACAACATTATCAAGAAAGTGGACAGACAGTTAAATACTGCTAAAATATCTGTCAGTTTTTCATGGGGTTGCTTTCTATAATATGCAAAGAACATAAAATTTAACAATGAAAAACTAAAAACATTAGAAATCAATAAGTAAACCACAAAATAGCAGACTGTTCTTTAAAGAAGAAACCCATGTGGTCAAATATTTTTTAAAATGTATTTACAACCATAGTCACCAAGAAAATAGAGATTACAACTACTCCAACATCTCCTGCTGCAGAAGGAATGCGTACTAATGATAAGAAACTGGCAAGGATGTGGGGAGAGAGGAACTCTAGCCACAACCAACAAAGAAATTAGTGTGGATATTTCTTAAGAGACTAAAAATGGCACAGCCATATGACCCAGCTGTACCACTAATGGGTTTGCATGCAAATGACTGTATAGCCTACTATAGACATACCTGCACACCCATGTTTAATGTTGCTCTAGTCACAATAGTAAAGAAATGGAATCAGCTTTTGTGTCCTTTGATGGAGGAAATGGGCAATCAAAATGTTATGCATTCACCTAGTGTGAAATTTGCAGAACATGAGTGTATTTTGAAACCATTCTCTTGACGTTATTACATCAAGCCACTCTGAAACAAAATTACCACATATTCTCTGTAGTGTTCACATCCGATTTCTGATTTATGTATCTTTGTGTTTATATGTGGTGTGGGGTTAAGTCATGGAACTAGAAAGGGGCTAAGAGAGGAAAAGGTTTTAAGGAAAGTGATGGAGTTGATAATAAAATGCATGAGACATGAAAGTGGAATGGGGGAATCGTAGGGGGAGAAAGCACAGCTGGGAAGGAAAGGAGGATGAGGAAGAGGAGTGGATGGGAAAGGCGAATCATTTACAGCGAAGTGTGAAGGAAATGCCATAATAAAGCTGTTACTGGGCAAGCCATATAATCAAGTAATGGTGTAAATGGGCATATACCCTTTCATCTCACAGGAGCCAGTAAAAGTTAGAAATTATGTGTGGACTAGAAAAGAAGAAATACCTTTAGTACATGACAAGTTTTCAACAGTAGAGAATATCTGTTATTTAAATGTTGTGAAGTTGAGGGATGGTGCTCATGGAAAAATCTTCCAAATAACTGGGCTGAGGTGGGAACAAAAGATCCAGGAGAATGAAACTCAGCAGCCCTTCAGTTTTAAACAAGTGCTTGGCATTTGTCTAAGTTAGACTTGAAGAATGTAAGAAAGGGTTCAAAGACAAATTCTCAGTTTTCACAAGGATTGTACTTTAGAAGAGAATGGAAGGAAAATTAGTCAAATGGTAAATAATGTTCATAGGTACTTTGGTAACTGTTACATGGGAAATCTGTAAGGAAGATCCAAAAATAAAGTAGCTTGAGAGCGCGGTGAAGGAATGCTATCATGAAGATATGGAATCCGTGTGGAGACACAGAAGTGAGCAAAGGGGGAACTGGCAGAATTGCAGTATTTTAGATTCTTAAGTAGTATGTGTGTGTGTGTGTGTGTGTGTGTGTGTGTGTGTGAACCTGTATGCATGAGTGTGTGTATGTTTGTATGTTTCACATGTCAAAGGCACTTTCTATCAGACTTTTCTTTGATTATAAAATGTAGGTTCCTTGCCACAAACCCAGCTGTCTGTCTGAGCCCTCTCCTATCATATTCTACTGGAAAATGCCATTGTAGATGGAAAAAGGAGGTGGAAAGAGAATGTGGGTTGGGGGGAAGAGAACAACGAAGAACCTGAATTCTGACAAAATGAGGTCAACTTTATTGAAGAGTGAGGACTGAAAAAATAAGAAAATGAAAGCATGGGAGGAAAAAGTGAGAACTCTGTGCTCAGGTGATCTCCAGGGGAGCCAGTTTCAGGAGGAAACCATGGGCAATAGCTTTATAAAGAAAGAGTCCAGGATTTTCTGAGAACACAGAATTCCTGACACCTCTAAGTCCATGTTCCGCAAGGGAGAGGGCAGCAGCATATCCTAGACTCTTACACAGAGAGACTTGAAGATAAATGGTTTAAAGAACAATCTCACTATTACTCTTGGATTGGTAAGTGAAAGGAAAAATAATTTTTTAAAAAGATTGTCTATCTCTACTCAGATTAAGGCCAAAAAGAAAAAAAAATCACAAAACGAAGATACCATCTAACAGCAGTAGCATCACATAGATGGAGAAGTGAAAACGCCTGGACCCTTATTCAGCATGGAGCCAGTCACTCAAGAGGTTCAGAACGCAGATTAGATTCTTTAACTGCATGATTAAATTATATACCCTGAACATATATGTTTTAATACAAATTTTATAATACCAGCTTACACACTAACCTTTCACATTTGCCTACCAACAAAAGATGTTAATGATTCCTGAGTTTAATCTCGGCGACTTTACTTGATCATGCTGTTGGAATGTTATGAGATTTCAGGGGAAAAATGTTAATTGGCCTGAAAGCCGTCAGATTTCCTCTTCAGGAATAGTTGTGGAATGTTTGAGAGCCGGACAGATGGGCTCCTAGTTTAAAAATCGAGCATGAGGTCTAAGCCAGATGTGTCTTTCAAAACCTGGGCTTTGCATCAAGCGCCAAAGTGATTCAACTTTAGAAGGGAAAAACAAAACAAAACTTCCTTCTATCATAGTATTTTGGATATCCACCCAGTTTTTTCAAAGAACCAAGGTTTTCCAAAGGTCCGTCATGACCAAACCACCAGGGTAGGATTTGTGTTCTTCTACAGGAGCGCAAATGCTTCATTAGAAGCACTAGGCTTATTTTGGATGACAAAGAATATAAAATTCATTGACATAAATATTTTTCAGCACCCACCATATGCTTGGTGCTGAGGAAGGCATTGAAATCACACCAATAAGATAAACAAATGCTCAGTGGATCTTCTCTACTGGGTGCAGAGGAAGAGAGAACAGGAATAAAATATGCAAAATGACGATATATTAAATGGCAATATCTGCTCCATCAGTAATAATGAATAGACATCTCAGAAATAGGGGAGCCGAAGAGAATTTGCAGAGCGTGGTCAACCTGGTATCCCTGTTGAAAGACATTTGAATAAACATAAAGACAAAGAGCCTGAGGGTATCTGGGGTGAGAATATTCACAGAGTATCAGAAAGAGCATTGGAACTGAGGAAAGGGGACGTGTTTGCGAATGAGTATGGCAATCATTTCCTTGATTTGAGCACATTCAAAGACAAACATAGCTGTAAGGATGAGAGAGACAGCGGAGGTGAGAATGGACATCTTGTGGAATAATACCTAGACTTGGGTTTTCACTGAGATCTAACACGATTGGACAAAATTTTAGTGGAAAATGGTATATAATATTTGTGCATTTAAAATGAATCATATGAAATAATATAAAGTCATTGTAAAGTCAAATTTTGTGCTCCCAAAACAATCTCTGCAATACTGTGTTTGCCTGCATACAAGTAACTTTTTATTAGCTCTTCTAATGGATTAAATTGGGAAGACAAAAGTTCTATGGATTGCTAACTATATAATCTAATATTTATGTCAATATTTTCAGTTTTATCTATTTTCTTGATTTCTTCGTGTGTGTATGTATGTGTGTGTATGAACTACAAACACACAACGCATATATATACACACAGATATATATGTATATAATCATTGAACACTATTATAAAACAGGTAATCCTCCATCTTTATAAGTAGCTGCATAATATTCTCCACTATATTCTCTCTCTGCATATATCTATATCTATCTATCTATAGATATAGATATATATATCTTTTTATTATATCTAGTTGTTTCATTAGGTTGTACTGGTAAAACTATAAACAGTTGTAAGACCAAAAAAAGTTTATCTGATTTCTAGTGTGATACTGTATTTATAAACCAACAAACAAATATATGCTCCAAATTATAGTGGTTTTGACAGGTTAAATATAGACATTTTAAAATGTGTTAGAAGATTTGATTTAAATGACTATGGCATCTGTATACAGACTAGGCTACAGAGAATCTAATTTCAACTTAGCCTTACGAAGAAAGACACTTAAAATCACTTCCTGTCTTTATGGAATATTTGACTTTCGTTTAGTTCATGCTAAAAATCATTCATCTCTTTTGCTTCTATTTACATCTGGGTAATTGTTGGTTTTTATTTCTCAGAAGCTATGATGTATTAGAAAAACCTAAGGTTGAGTGTCTTCAGTGTTTCCCAAGAAGTCTTTTTCAACTTACTTTTTTGTCTTAACTTGCCTCTAACTTCATCATAGCTGTTTTTTTTAACATTGAGATTTTAAAGTATTTCAGTTTTCTCCCCCCCACCCACTTTCTCTCTGTGTGTACATGTGTACTTGTGCATGCAGATTCATGTTGAGACTGAAGAGTGTGTTGGACCTTCTGGAGCTTAACATCATTAGCCACTTAATGTGGGTAATGTGAACAGGATCAGTATCTCTAGATGAGCAGTATAGGCTTCTGATTACAGACTTTTGTTCTAGGTCCCCGTTCTACCTATTTTATTTTAGGTCTCAGTTCTATATCTATTTTATGTATGAGTGCTCCTTGTATAAGCCTAGTGATCTGAGTTTCACCTTGGAACCCATGTAAAGATGAGAGAAGAGAGCAGACTGACCAAAGTATTCTTGAGATTTCCATGAGTATACGCTGAGGCATACACATGCACAAGCCCACACAAACACAACCATCATCATCATCATCATCATCATCATCATCATCATCATCATCATCAGTAATAGTAAATAAAACATAAATGGCTTACCCTTAAACAGATAATTCTGATTTTCTTGGTTTCCGTGTTTTCTAGTTGGTAAAAGATAGAAGTAAATGTTTTAATTTCAGGAAGTTGGTCGATTGCTGCAGGGGCTTAAATAAGCATGACAGCAGTGTAAGCAGTGCTATAAGTGAACTAGATTAGAAAGGTAGACTCATTATATTTGAGTGTTTAGCATAAATAAAAATCCAGTGATTAAACTCATGTTTCTCACATTATCACCTGAAACATAAACATGACTTTAACCAATTCTAAAACAGATGCGGGTTTAGAACGAGACCACCAAAGGAAATGGTCAATGGTGAGTAGGCAGTTGGATAGTCAACACTGAGAGAACTGGAGGCTGAGAAGACAGATTTTGGAGTCATCAACAGTGTCGTGATGTTCAAAACTACGAGGTAGGGTAAAAGGACACCAGGCTTACAAGTGAGCAGAACAGAAGGACGTAATCCAGTCCTGGAGAAGTAAAGTCAAGTGAAACAAACCAGGTCACTTAATGCTGCCATCCATGAGACAGGTATATGGCCACTCTTATTGAAGGTGAAGATTGGCAGGGTAGTCAGACAACAGAAGGAAAAGTATAAAGGTGAAAAGAGACTCGTCCAGTCTTACCTCACTATAGTACTCTGTGAGGAACGAAGAAATCAGGGAACTGCGGTTTCAATTGAAGAAATAGCCCACCAATAATTCCAGACTGCACCATTTAGGCTGAGTAAAAAGGAGCAGGGAGAGTATAGACAGAGACAGTGCTTATATTTCCCAGCTGCCCACACACAAATTATCACACAGAAACTATACTAATTGCAACACTGTTTGTCCAATCGATCAGGCATATTGCAAGTTAGATATTGAATCTTCAATTAACACATTTCTATTTATGCATCACCACGAGGCTGTGGCTGCCCAGTAATGTTCTGGCATCTTTCTCCTTTGACAACTACATGGCATCTTTCTGACTCTGCCTTCTTTCTACCTACATTCAGTTTCATTTCTCCACCTATCTATATCCTGCCCTGTCATGTGCCAAAGCAGCTTCTTTGTTAATTATTGGTAATAAAACATATTCCCAGCATTCAGAGGGGAATCCCATATCAGTGTAGTTCACTTAGACGGTTTACAAAAGTACATGAATATCACCAGATTCATTTTTTGTGCAGTAATGAGATGAAAGGAAGATTGGGGATACAGTGAATTTAAGAACTTTTGTTTACATTTGAGTTCCTGATCATAAGTATAACTGGATATTGTATAATAAATATAATGTATAATTAGCACTGTATAAGAAATAAAGCAAATTAAATGGTATAAAAATACACTGAGTTTATATCCTTAAGTCAGGGAGATAAGCTTTGACTCATCCTATATTATACTGTCTGGAACTGAATAATAACATTTAGTCATTGACTAAGAACATTGTCAAATGATTGCTTGGTTTAACCTCAGTGTGTATACAGTAATAGGAGTAGACAAATCAAATGATTAAACTAGGATTTGAGCAATTACAAGTGAAAGGAAGTAAGGCATTGAACTTCAAACACGCTGTGCTGTGAATTTAAGATGCTTAGGAAATGAGGTTAAGAAAAGTGGATACTTGTTAAATTAAAAGTGTTTAGCATCAAAGGAATGACTACCACTTGTTGAAACTTGGGAATTCATGGGAAAGTTTTGGGAAGTAGGAATTGATGTTTGTGGATTGAAGAACTTCAAAAGTCAAAAGAGTCACAGTTCAGAAAATATTATAGATAATTTATTATTGAAGGCTACTGTAAAATAACCATGATGTATTGGAATAAAAAGCAGCTATTTAATGATAAGAGGTCATGAGATCCTGATTGTTTCTTTTCCACCCAAGGATTAAGACATGGTACTCATAGAGAGAGTAGCACAAAGGTATGAATCAGGAATCTTTATGGGAGATTATGAAATGGCACATTTGCCTGTAATTTACAGCCAATTATTCCCTTCTGTTTCCTCCAGGTACCTTTACTTTTGTATCTAGAATAAGCTTTCTCTTATTAGTATTTAGCAAAATCTTTCAAAAACAAAAACCAGTATTTAGCATATTTAGCAAGCAAAAACCTTGTGCAATAGTATTTTCCCCCAGGGAATAGCACACAACTATCTAACACCAAAACTAAGCCTTTGAAAACATAAAGTCACATTGGCCTTAGCTAAGTGTGTTGTACTTATGTATTTAGAAGTGTGTATGATTGTGTGTGTATGTATGTGTGTGTGTGCATGTGTGCTGTTTTAAAATATATGTTATAATCTACCATGCTTCTTTGATTGTCCTATATGAAAGTCAAAATCTGGCATAATATAAGAAAGTCAGTAAAACTTTTAAAAATTATTATTTCAGGAAGAAATGTACAGACAAATAAGTGTTGTAATTTGATATGAAAAAAGCTGCACAATTATTGTAAATCTGTTGCAGAGTGCTGACATTAGGCTCAAAGACTGTGTTGTAGTTGCATCAGATGGGCCTTTGTAGTAGGAGGCCATTTGTTCTTTCCTGGCTGCCCAGACAATGAAATAATCACTCAGAAACTATATTATTTGCAATACTGTTTGGTCAATAGCTTAAGTATATAGCTAGGTCTTATATCTTAAATTAACCCATTTCTATGACTTTATATTTTACCATGAAGCTTGTGGCCTATCAGCAAGGTTCTGGTGCATCTGTCTCCAGTGGCATACATAGCTTTTCTTTGACACTTCTTTCTCCCAGCATTCAGTTTAGTTTTCCTGCCTAGTTCTATTCTGCTAATCCCACTGGCTGAAACAGGTTTATTCATTAACCAATAAAAGCAGCACATATACAGAAGGATTTCCTACACCAGGCCTTGGGTCCCCTTGGCCAGTTTTACTCTGTGATTGACCAGTTGTGAATCTATTCAATAGTTTCCATCTGCTGCCAAATAAACTTCTTCGATGAGAAGTGAAAACTACACTCATCTGTGGAAATAAAGACACGTATTTATGAAGCAGTTAGCAATTGTATTAGTTTAGGAAAGTGGCAGGAGTAGTTCTGTACGTTCTGTGATCACTCTAGTTATGGATAGTTTTCTAGATTTATACTGCCAGACATGAATTCCTTCAGATGAGTGATCCGTAAACCCAAATAGAAAGCTGTTATATTTTTCAAAGGTAAAAGTGCCATTACTGCACCATTGGAAATAGTTTTTATTCTCACCCTTGCTATGGGTTATGGAATTTAAAATTAGGTGGGAATACTCCAAAGCTACAGAAAAAGCATGTCTTAAAAATCCAAAAATAAAAAAAACAAAAAAAGTGAGACCATTGATTGCTTTTCTATCTTGGCAACTTGCATACAACCATGTGATGCTTTAAAAGGAGGTATTCAGGATGAAAGATTCCAGACGTCAGTTCCAGCTCATTTAAGCCAAGCTTTGTCTGACATATGCAGTATCTTCAGCAATAGGGTTTTATTTTCAATCTGGGAGGTGACTACGAGCAGCATCAATACTTATTGAGTGTCTTTTGCACTGTCTGTGACCAAAAATTTATAAAATAATGTTTCCCTATAGCCTTTCAGATACTATTACTGTTATTTCTCTCTCCTCCCTCCATTCTCTTCCCCCTGTTGCATTTCTTTCTCCTTCCCTAAATAGACCCACACCCAGAGTTTTTACATCACTCCCCTCATAACACCTGTTTCCTTCTGTTTCCCTCTCTAGGTTGTCTTCTCCCCATGTCTCAGCTTATTCCCTTTCTACTTTCCTGGCTCTGATAATTACTCCAGTGTACATATTCACACCAGAATAGTGAAAGCTTGGATCCACAAATAAAGAGATCATGCTTCAATGTCTTTTTTGGGTTTCAGTTATATCTTTTCATAAAATATTTCCTGTTGCATATATTCATTTACCTGAAAATTGTATGACTTATTTTTTTCTTTCTTTCATTTTTATTGCTTTTATTGAGCTATTTATTTTTCTATGCTCTCCTCTCTTTCTCACTTGCCATTCTACCCTCTCCCATGATACCCATGCTCCCAATTTACTCAGGAGATCTTGTCTTTTTCTACTTCCCATATGGGTTAGATCCTTGTGTGTCCCTCTTAGGGTCCTCTTTGTTGTCCAGGTTCTCTGGGATTGTGAACTGTAGGCTGACTTTGCTTTATGTCTAAAAGCCACTTATGAATGAGTATATGTTTTATTTGTCTTTCTGGGTCTGGGTTACTACACTCAATCTGATTTTTCTAGATCCATTCATTTTTTGGCAAATTTCAAGATGTCATTATTTTTTTCTGCTGTTGTACTTCGTTATTTAAATGTATCACATCTTTTTTATCCATTCTTGAGGAGAGAGGCATAAAACCAACCACACTGGACCTCATAGAAGAGAAAGTAGGAAGTACATTTGAACGCATTAGCACAGGAGACCACTTTCTAAAAATAACCCCAGTGTCACAGACACTGAGAGAAATGATTAATAAATGGGACCTCCTGAAACTGAGAAGATTCTGTAAAGAAAAGGACATGATTTATTTTTTCTCAAAAGCTGAATAGGTAAAAAAAAATGAAAAGTTATTTAAATAAAATAAAAGGAAAAGGAAAGAAAAATACCTGATAAAATTTCAATTTTAAAAACGGTGAATAGAATTTTGTTGTATATTTGTACTACATTGATTTTTATCCATTCATCAGATGGACATATAATTTGTTTCCATTCTCTAACTATTGTGAATGGAGCAACAATGAACTTGATTGAGCAAGTATCTATGTAGCAGGATGTCCAGTTCTTTGATCCAAGTAGGTTTATAGCTGTCATATGGTAGATCTACTTTTATCTTTTTGAGAAATCTCTACACTGATGTGATAGCAGCTGCACTGTTTTGCCATCTTACCAACACTGCATGGGAACTTGAAGGTATGGAGAAACTCCCTACTAAGCTTCAAAAGGATAGAAACAAACTCCTGAGTATTGTAAAGGCAAAATATTCTAAAACTATTTTTAAAAACACTTGGATCACGATATTTTGCTTTCTTTGTGATGGTTCTTATGTCTGTATGCATGCTGCATAGATACTTGTGATCACCTGTTACCATGGCTATTATCAAAATAACAACAAACTGTTGCTGAAGCTGTAAAGGAAAGTGAACCCTGAGATACTGTATGTGGTAATGTGAATTGGTACAGCTGTTAAGGATAATAGCACATTGGTTCTGAAAAAATTGATGTTAAACTTTTTATCACATAGCAAATCCCCTTCTGGACAGAAGCAAAAGTTACTATAATGTGCTCTTATGTTCACTGTAACACTAATTACAGTATTAAAGACATATAGCCAACCTAAGTTTATATCCATGGATGAGTAGAAAAGAAAGAGTATATAATATATACATTATATATTGAAATATATACTATATATACACTATGTATTTTGTAATAAAATATACGTATAATATAATGTAATACTATTGTTTTAATAAAGCAAAAATCAAAGTTTTGACAGGAAATGTAGTTGTGCATTTATTATACAAAATGAAATAAGCCATCTACTTAATGTCCACTACTGCCAAATTTCCTTCACTAAACTGTAAGATCTATGATAGTCAAATCGACGGAATCATAGAGAAAACTTTTTACCTGGGAGAGTGTGGGAGGAGGTGGTCAATCCATTGGTCAATGGATTCAAAATTTGGGTTAGATATGAATAATTATTTCAGAATATTAATTGGAAAATATGTTGTATGCCATTCAATCAATTAATTACATAACATTGTAAATAATTATGAGTTAATTATTTAATTAAAATTATTGGAGTGATATGAAACCTTAAGACTTCTTAGAAACTCAAAACGCTCAAGATTTCCAATACTGACATTTATGTTGCCTGCTAAGAAACACTGATTTTATTAGTTTAGCTTCCAATTAGTTGGTACCTGGTAACATGACCCCATGAATTGTAGGGCAAAATTAAATGATCAGGTTCAATGAGTTCAGCACTAATTCTAGTGCATATTACAAAATGTATAAATTTTGGAAACATCTTAGAGCAATAAGACAAAAGTAAAAGGACAGACATTATGGGAAAGCATTTGTTAAAGCTACTAAGTATATCTAAATTCACAGAAACAAATAACAAGACGAGTGGGATGAAGATTCTGGGAGGAGGAACAGTAGATACTTCATGCTTAAAAGCTAGCATGCGTCAAGTTCAAAAAAATTAGAGCATTCTAGAGAGATGGTGGTGGTGACTGTTTCTGATGATGTCAGTATAGTTTATAATAGCAAACTGCATACTTAAAAATGCTTACAATGGAAATATTCTAGTAAGACTCTTTTACCACAATAAATTGCTTGTACATTTTAGAAGAGAGCTCAGAATTCCTGCATACAGTTGTTATGAACAACGTTACTATCAGAAAAAAAAATCAGCTGATTGTAAATGGAAATAATAGGGAAACTTCCGTTCATTCATTAAATTCTTTAAAAAAGCACACAAAGTGTTGGGAGTAAATATCTTGAAATTTTTATGCAATTCTCCCATTTAAGGAGCACTGACTTCCCTACTAATGGCCATATTTTCATATTAAAAGTGGCCACCTAGTCATGTCATTCTTTATTTATAGAGGAGAACATATTTTTCTATTTTCATATAGAAACAGAAGAGTTTTAGAGTAGATAGTTTGTAAAAACATCCTAATGTCTATGGCATTTTACCGAATAAATGAGTATTATAGGATGTGTATGGTCCAGTTAATACAAAGCTGTTCACACATAAGATACATGTGAAGAAAAGTAAACATTTCAAGACATATGGTTTAGTAATGAGAGTGAGTTCTTGAGAAAATACATAGACCAAAATATTGTACACACATATATAAATAATACCTAAATGCAAAACATATTAAAATACACATTTTTCCTTGTAAGTGTGTAAGTTCTTAAGTTGTTTTAAAATTAGAGTTGTGAAATCAATATTATACTAACAGTTTGGAAAATCAAACAAGAATTTCTTTCTTTTTATAGAAACTACCATATTTTTAACAAAGTGGCTAATTTTTTTCATCCTCATCGTTTCTTACACAACATGGATTTATGCAAATACAACTTTCCATGTGGCATTTCCAAGTTTAATAAGCACTCAAAGAGTTGATGGATATTGAATTTTTCTATGTTTAACATTTTTATGTCTACTCTTAATAAATTTTGATGAACTACAATAAATATGTAAGTTTAGTGAATTTAATATTTAGTGGTGTTTTTTCCACAATAAATTTGAATGACTAGGAATAGTGGTCAAAGCTATAAATGACTGGCTGTGTGGGAGTCAAATGAGACTCCAGTGGCTCTTGCATCTAGAAGCAACATGAGACCTCATCAACTACTGCCTTCAGAACAGCCTGGTTCCACTGATGATGAACTTGTTTATGATTTAGACATTACCGATTGACTTTCTTGCTTTTTCAAGCTGCATTATTTTCACTTGCAGAAGAAAAAATATTTTCAATTCCGAGATTTTCCCAAATATATATTGACTTCTGCATGTTATAATACCAGTAACTTTTTATATTTAAGGACGGCAATATCTTGACTATGTATGTTTTATTATTGAGATTAAAAAATCCATTTTGTTATTATTTATGATTATATGTACACATATGCTTCTGAGTGAAGGGTTATATTCACATGTATGCAGACACCACAAAGTTCCAAGGAGTTGGATGGCCTGGACTGGAGTGACAGAAGGCTGTAAGTCCTTCAGTGAGGGTGCTGGGAACTGGGTATCCTTTAGTGGGTCATCAAGTGTCCCTATGCTGACCTATCTCTCCAGCACCAAAGGAGGAAAATTTCTTAATATAAATATCAAGGGGTCTGAGTTAAATTAGGTATCAAGTATAGTTATTAATAATATATTCCTTCGCTTTGACCTTCCTTTATAAATATTTTACTGTTGTTAGTATAGAAATAGTATATAGTTTTCAGAAATGTCATCTACTTTAACACTTGTTATGGTAAAGAGACACATACACTCTGTGAAAACAGCTTGATGTAGACACTAATGTAAATCTGTATCCATTGGAGAATATATTACCCAAATCTGCAACTCCCATTTCTCTTGTTTAATATTTTCAAGTAGTATGTTAATTATACACTAGTCTCACATTCATAATTTTTTTATTCATTATCTTTGAATTTGGAGTCATCACCACAAATTTTATAAGAGCAATCCCCAAAACATTAGATACATTTCCAAGCTGACAGTTTTACTATTTTTGTGCTTAAATTTTCAGAACTAGGCAACTAAAATTCACAAATCATTGAGCACATAACTAAAACTCGTAAAAATCTCTGCTTAAAATATCAATACTGAATGAATCCTCTTGTAAGTCTATTAAAATGAGAATCTCAAATATAACAGTTGGAAAATAAGTTTTCCTTTACTTGCTCATGGATACCACTGCCTTTGTTGTCATTAAGACAAATTTTCTGCAATGATGTCTTTTCCTGACCATCTCAGTGGCGCTGCTCCCCAGGTTTCTTAAGATAGAAATTCTTAATCCACACATTCTGCTGTTTATAATTAAGCATGCATATCCATTTGCAAAATATGTGGACAGTTGCTACAAGACTATTTCTTTCCTTGTTGTTTTTCTTCTGGAATCTTATTTTCATGATTTTAA
This sequence comes from Ellobius talpinus, assembly GCA_001685095.1. Taxonomy (NCBI): domain Eukaryota; kingdom Metazoa; phylum Chordata; class Mammalia; order Rodentia; family Cricetidae; genus Ellobius; species Ellobius talpinus. The sequence goes on from LOJH01022062.1 coordinate 19,135, forward strand.
TTGGCTAATACATCAAGGAGATGTTTTACAAACACATATTTGTAAAGGGTGGATAACAGCATCTGGTCTTGAAATTGTGAAACCACTTCAATAGAAGCAAAATGGTTGGATGTATGCTAAAACTCTGTGGTTTCATATTATATGTATTTTGAGAAAAAAATGAGCAGATGATGACTTTAATCCAGGAGGAACACTTTGTGGGCAAACACTTTGACCTTTGGCCTGGTGTATTGGTTTGTTCCTTTCTGACTACTTACAAGTGATCCCAATGAATACACAATCAGACCCCATCCAAATAGGGAAGAATGTGATAAATATTTTAGAGCATCTTGTGGTCATGGCAGTTGAACTTTCTTCCATGACGCAGTTTCAAAAGCATGCTAAAATCTACTTACCAGGACCAGACGTCAGAAGCTTGTCAATACATAGCTGGGATGCTTGTTTCAATTGCAGATGGTCTGCACTCAACCCCTCTCTTTCCAAGCCACAAAGCAGAGTTTCAGCCCCTTCCTTATTTATTATTCAATACCACCTCTGCTGATTGAGCTCCTATACCTTTTTTTAGGATGTCTTCATAACATCTGTTCCATTGTCATTGTCTGATAATTGATATGTAATTTTAAATACATTTAGCCTTTGTATTTGTGAATATAGTTGGATTTTCTCTGACAATTCTACCTTATCATTTATATAATTTTTGGTTATGTGTATAATTTATTTCAGATCTATTCTATTGATAATACTATGTTTTAATTTTTTCTTTAAATATAAATGCCAATATTTATGCTATACCTTCAAAGCCAAGGTTATTAAATGGTAAAGTTATTGACTTTTAAACTCTTTTTTTTCCATTTTTTATTTATTTTTTTATTTTTTATTTCAGACACTTTTTTATTGTTATTAAAAAAT
>LOJH01022063.1:0-16306 GCA_001685095.1 Ellobius talpinus
TGTGTATAGGATTTTATGTACGTATATGTCCCCAGAGCGCCACTGCAGAGGCAAGTGTCAGAGATGATGATAGGACTTCACGGTGTCTCCAGTTACAGTTATTTGGCAGTGCTGTTGTGTCCATATAGCTCATTCGAGAAGTTTGTGAGAGCACCATGCTAGAAAGAGGAGCAGAGGGTGCTTTCGGGGCTGTTTGTCTGGCTGGCCCCCTTTCCATGACATCACCACTTCTAGCCATACCTTAACTTTGCCCAACTGCCCACTCCTGGCCTCCCCTCAGCCTTCTGCACCTACTGCTGAAGATCAGGACTCTTGACTAGAATTGGATGGAAGTCCCTTCTGAGGAGCTGCAGTTGCCAATGAGACAGGGCTGATGGCTGGACCCCTAGCGGGTGAATTTATGACGCAGTTCTACCAAATCTAGTCTTCAGTTAGAAAAGAGACCAACAAGGTACAAAACTAGGACCAGAGATGAGTCAGGAGCAAAGACGGAGAGCTTTTCCCTTTCTGCTTCTAGTCCCCTGCCCCCGGCTCTTGTTTCCAGACACATCCTGTTTGTCATTTTATAATCAAACCCTTTTGTTTTTCTGTAGACTACCTGGAGATGGCTTCTGTGCCAACAACAGAGGATTCTGATGTCTGAGCTTCATGAGTTAGAGTCCCATCTTAACTGTTCTCTGAAGACCCGGGGTTAGGTTCATTTTCCCTCTAGGCAAATTAATTTTGATCGGTCCTGGAGCAACCTTTCATCTCTGTATCTATTTTCACAGGGTGAGAAAGAGGCAAGGATCAGCACTACTGGTAGATAAACAGCTGAGAAGCAAATGTACTGCAGAGAGGGGACATCTATTATCCTGGATTATGATCGATGGCGTGTTATCAGACTGTCTTTTTTTCTTTCCTGTCTGCGCAGCCTATAAACCTGAAGATTGGAGGAGAACAAATCTTGTCCAAAGACGCCGTTGATTTTCTTTATGGCCCCAGAACGATGTTAGCCAAGAAGACAGAAAGTCTTCACTGGTATCAAATCAAATGAAGGAAAATGAGCAGAAGTGAGGATCGGGGAAATCTGGATGACATACACAGCCGCAGGATCTAGAAGCCTGAATGCTATGTCAATGTTTCAGGGAGTCGTGGGGCTGTGGTCCCTACTCCCCTTCATTTGCTTTTCCTAAATGGAGTGCAGGGTAAGGGGAGCAGCCGGGAGGGCAAGGTGGCACATGTATAGGTTTCCTGGGCAGCTCTAACAAAACACCACAAGCTAAGTGCATTGACTTCCTTCTCTGGATGCTAGAATTTCAAAAATTGTTTGCAAGGAGGAAGGAAAGATGCTGCCTATCCTTTCCCTTGTCCCCTGTGGTCCAAGCTCATGGCATTCTCAGTGCGTGCCTTCACGACCTCTTCTACGTGTTCACACTGCTTGTGTCCACATTGCCCTCTTCCTGTAGTGACATCATTTTTATTAGATTAAGGGCCCACCTGTGTAGACCATGACTTCATCTTAACTAATTACACCTTATAACCACCATGTCTCCAAACAAGGTCGCATTTTGAGATGTTGTAGGTTTGGTTTAGGGATTCAACAAATCTTTTGGAGTGGCGCGTCATACTCCTTTGAGCTGAACTTGAGGCCATGAAATCTCAAGGATTTCAGGCTAATGCAGTGGGTATATGAAGCTGCCAATGAAGCTCAGAAAAATAATTGTTTTCAAGACGGGATTTTCCACAGTGAACCAGGGTGGCCTGTAATTAATGTGTGGGCCCCATTGACCTCGAACTCATGATCCCCCAACCTCATCCTGCCAAGAGCTGTGGTTGAGAGATACTCTGTTTTGCTTTCTGTTGCTGTGATGAAACACTCTGACACAAAACTACCTGGGAAATAAAGAGTTTATTTCAGCTTACAGGTTCTAGTCCATCACTGAGGGAAGTCAAGGCAGGAACTCAACATAGGCACCTGAAATAGAAACCATGGAGAAAGCTGCTTTCTAGCTTGATCCCCCAGGCTTATACTCAGCTAATTTTCTTATACCCAAAGAACATTCTGCCCAGGGGTGGCACAGCCCACAGAAGGCTGGGACCTATGTCAATTAGCAATCAAGAAAATGGTCCACAGACATGCCATAGGGCCATCTGATGGAGGGGATTCCTCAGTTAATGTTCTCTCGCTCCAGGTGGCTCTTGTTTGAGTCAAGCTGACAATAAAAACTAATCTGTATAACAGGTGTGTATTACCATACCTGCTTCCTTAGAAACTTAGTAAGTTAATTGGATAGCTAGTAATGACCATTTTTGAGGAGAAGCCACTATCGAGGATTTCTCCCGAAGGAAGGGATAGCCAGGAAGCAACATGGGCAGTGTAGAGGCATAGAGAGAACAAGAGGTTCTCTTAGCTCCATCTCACTATATCCAAGAGAATAAAACGGGATTGGTTAGCCCCGAGGGACATGGGGCTCAACGCAGGTCTATAATTCCAGAGTGCAGACTAAAGGAGCATTGAGAAATTGAGACATCAATGCCACTGGATGTACTGAGTGCGTATGGTTGGGATTAAGCAACAGTTGATATAAAGAGCTCAGAATCAGACCCTGATTATGGACATTTTATGGCTAGGATCCCCGGTTTGCCTCTCTGGCTGAGGAAGAGTTACAGCCTTCTCATTTCCAGTCCCATTACAGAGAGCAGGTTTCAAATAAAGGATTCAACAAATAATAGTTGACTGAAGAAATCATGCCTGCAGCAATTAGGCTGCCCAACAAATGGGACTGAATGTATGCAGTTAGATCCTACAAGGGGAGAGATAGAGGGAAGGGAGCTGGCATGTTCAATCTTAGCATTTGTGTCATCTGTGCCTGCCGTGGAGTGAGGGGCAAGAAAACTCAACGTAGAGAGAATGGAGGAGTCTGAAAAGCATTCTAACTACTGCCGAGCTGGCTTTCGCCTACTAAGTTTCATTTGCAGTTTGTAATAAATCAATAGGTGTTCCATATTCAAATGTAAGAAAGCATTATCCCCTCAACTGAAAGATGAATTTGAATTATCCTTGTCATTGTTTCTCTCCATTCTATAATTGGTCATATTGATTTCTTCTATCTGGGAAGTGTATCAGAACCAATGCATAATTACTGTGAAGTTGTATTCCCGTTAAAGTAATAGAAATATTCCTGGGACAGTTAGGTGTTAAGTATCCCTGGGGGTGATCACTACCATTTCATTAATTACCTGGACTCCAGTTGTTTCAACCCACTAATGGCAAAGATAGAGAATTCAAGGAAGTTTTTTTTATTCTATCACAAAACCAGAAATGCATAGTTGTAGAAGTCACAGTAGAGAGAGGTTTGTTTTTTTTTAATAATTCAAACTAGCTACCAACAAAGGTATTTCTATTGACTTTGCAGGAATTTGATCATCCAGCCAGTATGAAATATTTCCAGGGATGGATAGCTCATCTGTTTGCCAGGAAGTCAGCTTTGTTATTGGACAACAGCCTGAGAGGGACTGGGATGAGACCCAAGAGTCTGTATTGTAATATCAATGATATTGTATCATGTTATCGAGCCTCAACAAGGCTCGACTGTGTTTCAGAATCAGATTGGTGCTTTCCAAAGTTATGTGAGTTGGGTAGGCTATAGGTGAGGATACTGCCTTACACAGAAGCGGGACATTCTAGGGAGAAGAGAGGATTGGAGAGACATTAGGTTGGGGCTCTGAATTCAAGGAATCCCCAAGTAGCCAGCTTGCCCAGTGATGAGGGCGAGGCCTGATCATAACCAGTAGCTAGACCTGTAGCTTACCAGCCTCTACTGATGAACTCCAAAGACTAGGCCTATGAGCACGGGGTGTTATCAGCTTAAAATGGTCCAGGCACAAGGTTGTACAAGACCCCTGGAGAGCTTAATAGAGAGAAGCAAGAAGGAACAATGTGGGATGGACCTCCAAGGCCCTCTCATGCTCACAGTGGCAAAGAACTTCCTGTTCCTTATTGTTGGCACACCATTGCTAAAACAATGCTGATCTATGGCTAGGAAGAAGTTTAGTAGTAAAGGTGCCTGTCTTCAAGCCTGATGACCTGAGTTTGCTCTGCAGGACCCATGTGGTGAAAGGAGAGAACAGATTGCTACCAATTGTCCTCTGACCTTCACATACATACTGTAGCGGATATGCATGCTCTCTCTCTCCCTCTCTCTCTCTCTCCCTCTCTCTCTCTCCCTCTCTCTCTCCCTCTCTCTTTCACACACACACTCACACACCAATAAAAATTTTAAAAGAATAAATACAAATAAAAAAGAAATACTGAAGTCGACACCTCTCTTCATCTATAGCAGGCAAAATGACTCATACCCCAACACCCTCCACTAGAGTACAGCCATCATTTATCACAAGAAAACACGTTATTATTTCTTCAGAAGCACACAGGACCCAAAAGATGTTCTGAGATGTGCTATTTAATCTTGATTGTTGCCATGATCGAGAGAAGTCATTGTCGTGTGGGTATGTTTGTGGCAGGGCAAGTGCACACACACACACACACACACGTGTGTATGTGTGCATGCATGTGTGTGCACACATGTGGAAGCCATAGGTCAACAGCAGGTGTCTCCCCCAGCCACTGTCCATCTTAGTTTTCAAAACATGGCAGCTCACTGAACCTGGAGCTCACTGTGGATAGATCTGCTGGCCAGCAAATCGCAGGTATCCTCCGTCTTTGCCTCCGGTGCATACCGCCTCTCCCGGCTTCTAATGTGGGTACTAGGGATCCAAACTCAAGACCTCATGCTTTCATGCCAAGAACTACATGAGCTGCCCAGCTACCTAGCCCCAGAATGTCCTTGTTTTCTTAGGTGGAAGGGCACTAGTCCTTTTATTTGTGCATATGCTGTTGAAAACAGAACCAGGACTTCATACACAGTAGGCAAGTGACTTATCTAAGCTATTCTCCCAGCTTAGTGACAAGCTTTTGTGACAAGGTCGTTTTAAGATAATCTAATGATGAGAAGATGCTTGCTATGCCAAAATAGGATAATGGAGAACTCCAGGTCACGGGGATAGTGAGAGAAAAGTCCATATGGTATGCATGAATTTGAACATTTCAGAATGAAGATCTGTCTGCTTCAGGAGACTATGAATATGTATGTCTGCTAGGTGTGGAGGGAAAGTGAGGTGTGAGTGGAGCCATAATCAGGTGCCAGATAAGGACAGGCCTGCGGGCATTGTAAGGACTCAAGAAAGGATGCTGACTTTATTTGCTTTGTCTTATTGGCTTTATTTGCTTTGACATGTAAAACCACACTAGATTGGGGTGGCCCGCTGTGTCTTATTTTGAAAGTATTCACATCCAGCTGTTTATTAATCAGCTTGGGAATTTTCATGGGGATTTGTCTTTATCTACTTTCAGTCATGATAGCAAAATACCTGATACCGGGTAAATTTGTAAAGGATATAGATTTATGTGGTTCCAGATCCTAGGAAGTCTATGAGCATGCTGCTGGCATTGGCTGACAGTGCCTGTCAAGGGCCTTCTGGCCATATCATAATGTGGCTGACCCTCATGACTTCCTTTCCTAACTCCTAAGAGTCCACACCTCTGAAAACCATCAGCTTCTGGGTTTGGGGGTCACATTTCCAATGCACAAATGTTTACAGTTTCCATAACAGGGCTGCTGCTGGATTTCAGTGTGTATTTTCCGAAGTCACTCCTTTTCCCAGGCCGAAAGCTAGGTCAGGATCTCTCAATATCTTGTCCTCTTTTCCATGTAGTCTCAAAGATTTCCATGGGTTGATGCTGAGCCTAGACCAGCAGGTTCCCACAACTCTTGAGGGTGTTAGCCAAATAGGATATAGATTGCAGACAGTGAGTAGATTCTTTTTTTCTACATTGCCAATATCTTCACCTTCATTTCTCTGTTGATGATATTTGTATTATTCTTTTCACTTGGAAGATCTCACTTGACAGAGATGTACAGCAGCACCAGCATGGTTCCCACTTTCTACTACCAGTTAAAATTGTCTTATCTTTTTGATTTTCCTTCCTGTTACTCTGAACACTAACATCTTGGTTGAATATTTTCTACCAGTTTCAGCTCATACGATGTATATTGCCTTTTCAGCACTGATATTCCTTCTATTTCTCTCTCTGTCTGCTGGACAATAGATGGTAGTAATCATTTTGTCTTCCAATTCCCAAACATCAAGCCAGTTTGATACTTTAGTTCCCTCCATGCTCGATGTTTGGTCTGTTCTTATGCTGACCAGAAGCCCCATTTGAACATTCCAAAAATATAGCTCAACTGATTTAAACCAATAGAGAGAAAGAGAGAGAAAAAGAAAGAGAAAGAAAGAAAGAAAGAAAGAAAGAAGAGAGAGAGAAGGGGAAGGAAGGAAGAAGGGAAGGAGAAAGGAAGGAGAAAAAGAAAAACAGGAGTGGTCCTGATGACTTGGATGTTCACTGATTGCAAGCAGAGAAGGTTCTCAGACCTTGAAGATGCGAAGATGATCCAGTCCCTCTGCCTCTGCCTATTGGTATCATTTGTTGTCAAGTTTCAAAGGCCCCCTGCCTTAGCCACACCATCTAACAAGACAGGGAAAGTCTTTTTAACTTTTAAAACTGTATGTATGTATGTATGTATGTATTTATTTATTTATTGTGTATATGTGTGGGTGTGTGAGCATAACACCATGAATGTGTGAGGGGCAGGGGACAAAGGTCTGTTCTTTCATTGCGCTGTGTAGGACCCAAGGTTCATCATCAGGTCACGAAGACTGCATCCACTCCATCTTTCTCCCTGCTGGAGGTACTAGCAAAGTCTCAGGGAAGTCTTCTCGTGACCACGCTCAGGGAGGACCCTACCCTAAATCAGTCCTTGGGAGATATGTGGTTGTCATTGGCCAAGTTGGAAGTATGGGCTTCACTCAAGCCTCCAGACCTATGCATGTTAAAGGTAGTTAGCTCCTCATAAGAGGACCATCCAGAGTTCTCTTGTGAGAAGAGGGGCTGGATACCAACCTGTACGACACACCCAGTGATCCCTGCCCTCTTGTGCTTTTTTTCTGAGTGTCCTTATATTTGTTGTCTTCTTCCCCTGTTCCCTGTTCCTACCATAGCCGCAGCTTTGTATTATGTTTGAATTTTGCCAGGGTTGTTTGAAAGGGCCCTCTAATTGGTCTCCCAAGTAATGTTTTCTTTAGAGAAATCCACATGTCATCCTGATATGAAAGTGTATATTTAGTCAACCTTATATACAGGAGACTTCCTCTAAATCCTGCCACTCAAGAGGCTGAGGCAGGAGGATCCTGAATTTGAGGCCAGCCTAGGCTTCTTAGCAAGCCCAGGCATCCCCTCCCCAAGTCTACAAGATTATGTTGTACAGCTCTGTGGACCTAACTTTCCAGCCTCCTACAGGGGCTCCTAGAATAATCTTCTAGCATGCTTTTCCAATGTGCTGCCATCTGCAGAGACCAGCATAGCAGGGAGAGAGAGTGTCAGAGAAACATCATTCCGAGGAGATACAGAAGTACCCTGTTTAACTGGACTAGCTGATGGGAGGAATACAAAGTGGTAGTAGAACTAGCCTCCAAACACAAAGAATTTACAATATTGGAAAAAGAGGGTACGCATGTCCCATTTATACTAGTATGGAGGAGCTAGATGAGGGAGACTGTTCATATATTTTATAGATAGCTTGAAGTTAGAACAATGAATTACAGAACCATGCTGGAAATGCTTTATCTGGCTCTTGAAGGATGGGAAAGATGCTTCTGGCTAAGAGGAAATAGGGATATGGGTGTGTCTTGCCAAGTGAACAGTTCAAAGCCGTGGCTAACTGAACAGGAGGTCAGGGAACAGCAAGTGATTCAATAAGCTCTTTGCGCAGGATAGTTGGAAATAGACGATGACCTGTGTTTAGGCTGGATTCTGCAGGGTGTTGAATGATGCCAGAAATTAAATATGGTGGCTGTGATGATAAAAGTTGCTAAGAGAGAAGTGTAGCCCCAAGGTTAGCCAACCGTGTTCTGTAGTCCAAAGGCTCAATTGTCTTGTATGTTCCTAGGAAAACAAAGTCCTGGGCCTGGTACAGCAGATGCCCCCGCGCCTCCACCCATTAGAGTAGGGCTGGACTTTATCTCTGCAGCGGAGTGTGGGCTGGCCCCACTCTGATCAGGACTCATGCCCAAGGCAGAGTTCAGCACTTGGGCCTCCATGACATTTTAAGATTTCCTCCCGACTAGCCCCATTTCTGACCCTTAACCAGGCCGGGTTCATCTGGTGTTTTCTTGTATCACAGCGGCAGCTCCAGGGGACTGTGTGCGACCTGACAGCAGGCAGCAGACAGTGGCATGGAGCATGGTCTGTCTGCGTGCTCTGTGTGTGCTGCAATTTCCCAGCTGGCCTGAAGGTCAGCCAAGGGAATGTGTTTGTGAAACTGGACAACAGTCTAAGTTGTTGTTGATGGGCTCCTTTCTTCATTCTTCCTCTCTCTCCTAAGCCGGGACTGGGAGTCCAGTTTGCTTCTGGCCAGGAGCTTACCTTCTTTGTCAACTGACTGACCCCCCCTTCCCACCCCTCTGAAAAGGAAGGGGTGGGTTTCTTGGCAGCTGTATTTCTGATGGTTTCTGAAAGGCCCTTGAGTCTCGGCTGGCAGCGGCAGCTTCAGTGTTTTGTGCAATATGAGACAGTGGTGTGTCAAGACTTCGTTCTAAGGTGCCCTGGGAAACACACCACATGGGCAGCCCCTGCCATCCCTCGGGAGTGCCTGGGAAGCAGAAGGAAGGAAGGGATGATGGTGTGAGCCATATTTGGGTAAGGCAGCCAGTTTGGGCAGCTTCCTGATCCAACGAGGCCTGTCTTTTAGGATGAGGTCACAGACGCCTTGCCCAGCTTCAGACTAGCTTAGGAAGTGCAGGATGACGGCTAGAAGTCCTAGGGGGAGAACTCCAGTTTGGAAGACTGTATCCTAGCCTGACTATCAATGAGAGCCTGGTCCCTTGGTCCCTATGTTCTGTTGCTAGTAGTAAGGTTAGGGACAGAGTTTACTCCCTACCCCAAAATACAGGTACCTCTGACCCAGCCCTCAGAAGAGTATCAGCTAACGGATACTGATCCATCAGTTTCAAAGCTTCTGGGATTTGCTTCAGTTCACTAGAGAACATCAAAGCCTGCCTTGTGAGGCAAGTCCACCCTCAACTCTTCATGTAAACTCTGCAAATCAAGAGAGTGCCTGTCAGAATCAGACAGATCCAGATGAAAATCTTGTCCTCCAGGACTGGCAAGCCACCATCAGGGTACCAGTGTCTGTGCCTGTTACATAGGAGACACCCATACTCACTCTGTAGTGATGTTAGCAATGCCTGTGCTGGGTTAGCCACACGCTGTGATGCTACACTTGCTATGATGATGGAGATGTTGCCATGGCTGCTTGTCACTGACTAACTGGTTGTAGTAAACGGTCCCAAGGTGAAACCCTAAGTTTTCCCGACTGCAGTTGCTCCCACAAACAGTCCAGAAAAGCTTTTAAACAACAGCATTTCCACAGGGCTGATTTAACACAGTGTTAACTCTAGGATGCAGCTTGGCCATCACCCCATCGGGTGACTCCCACTCCTGACTGGCAGGCACACTGCCCCGCAGAGGCAGCCTTCTTAGTGGCTTCCAGATTGACCTCAGGAGGGTGTTTGCAGCTCAGCTATCAAAGGGTTGTTAATTTTACACACATACCACATTAACACATGAGTTAACAGCTCTCATTAGCTTTTCTGCTGATATCCAGCTTCAAAACTATTGCTCTGGCTACGGATGCTCTGCAGACATGATCTCTCATTACTTGGGGGGATAGCACCCCCACTCACCCATTAATCTAGAACAGCTGCTATTTGGGGTTTTCCTGTGGTTCACTTGGCCAGTTAGATTGGACAAGTGGTGTGTCAGAAACCAGCACTTTACTGAGCAGCTGCGACAAATGAAAAGAAGGAAGAGGCCTAGATGCTTCCGTGGTGAGCAGGTACCGTGGTGGACCACAAGGAGACAGAAAAGCACCTGTCGGCTATTGATGGTGTTGAGCGTGCGGACATCTATGCCTTACATTCAGGCTGCTTCATCCTCCAAAGAAAGTATAGGAAAAAGAAAAAAAAAGGGGACTCAGCAGTTCTTACAAAAATGCCCAGGCCATTTATTAAAGTCCAGCCTTAGGTATAGCTTAACCACAGCTCAAGAATGTTGGGCTTTTTCTTTCTTAATTTGTGTCTATGGGACTCCGAAGTTGACTTTTTGGGATTGTCTTTCAAGATAAAAATGACGTCCTCTGTTTTGATGACTGAAGTTGTCTGACAGTGGTACAGATCTCATTTCAAAGACAACATGGATGTGAGACCACGTGCACACTTGAGAAACCTCAGTGTCTCTGTTGGTTTGCCTTCGCCAGGGCAGGCAGTAGGCAGAGGGCGCTGGTTAGGGTGGTTTCTCTGGCCCACGTTGCTGTCCGCTCTGGAGGCTGTGACTGGGCCGCCTGAATGTTCTTTTCCCTTTTCTGTGTCGATGCTCAGAGAAAAGGGACCATCTCCTGCTAATGGGACGACTGTGAAGGGGGCTGAGGACCCAGGATCATTTGTCACAATCAGGCTTCCTCTTAGAAATCAAGAAGACAGAATGTCATTCTGCCACATCCCTGCATGTCCTTGACAGCCATCATCCATAAAAAAGAAACCCCTTTGAATGATCATCCACCACCGTACAGGAGGGCAACTGTGTAAGCTGTGTGGGTCTGACCAGAAAGCCATTAACAGTAATCCTCAGCTGTGGGGACTGCCAGTGGGTAGCTTCCAAGTGCCACATGAATTCAGGGTGCACGGCCACTTTGCAGAGGCAGTTTCCAACACAGAGTGTTATTTGGCACCCATCTCCCCCACTGGGTTGGGTTGTAGGCTCCATGTGTTCAGGTCTGCCCATCCCATAGGGCAAGCTCAGAACCCAGTGGGCACCGTGAGTGTTCGTTAGTGAAAGTGGGGTCGGAGCTATACATGTCCACGAGGAAGAGCTTTGATCTGAACCATCTTATTGTGGCTGCATGCTGAAGACTAGAAAACATATTTCTTATATATGACTTAGCAATAAATGGGAGCACTAGGACATTATGTACTAATGATTCCATTTCACACAGAGAGAAAGCAGAGGCCAAGAGACTTAGAAAAGTGGGAGGGGGGACCCAGAGGAGACAACTCCTAAACTGTCATGTTTTTTTTCTTTTCTTCTTGTATTTGCCTCTGTTCTTCAAAAAATTTTATAGTGCACATATATTAGAAATAATCTTCATTAAAGTCGTCTGCGGAGCTTAAATACTTTGAAACCCACACACCCTCTTTCCGGCAGCTCAGCAAACAAAATGTCACTTCCTTTGTAGAATCCCTTTCATCAGGCGCAGCCACCTTATTTATGTGACCTCCTTTCTTCTCTGGGGATATAATTTGTATTTTAGTTTGAAGAACCAGGTGACAAAGGAGAAAGCAAACCTCAACAAAAGCTCCCGGCAATCTAGAGGCTGATTTTTCTCCAAGCAAGTGTATCTCTGTGGGGAGGGAGGGAGCTACTGTGTTGAATGGGTGTGAACTAAGGTCACCACTAAACAGATGTGTCACTTTCCCCAGGGTTCACTGGAAGGAGCAGGTGACTTCCTCTACTGAGAAGTTACCTTCCTAAGATTAACCTAGTTTCCTTGGAGCTTCTGTGTTTCCTTCCCTTGCTGCCTCCCCATCTCTCCAGGGAGGATTCAAAGGCTTTGCCTTGCCTTAGGGGGGCTGGGGACTTGAAAGAAGTAGGCCAGGGTGAGAGGGCAGAGAGGATGAACAAAGGAGAGACCATCCCAAGGAAGGCTAGCAGGCGATTCTTTGACATGCCCTTCTACATTACTTGCTATGTTACTGTTGATATGACGTCTCTCAGTGAACCTGGAGCACACTGATTTGGCTACTCCGGGTGTCCAGAAAGCCCTGGTGTTGGGATTGTTTTACATGGGTTCTGGGGTATCAAACTCAGATTCTCATGTATGCATGGCATGTACTGTGCCAGATGAGCCATCTTCCCACTGGTGCTTCCTAGCTCTATGTCAACTTGACATAAGCCAGAGTCATCTCAGAGGAGGGAACGTCAATTAAGAAAATCCTTCTGCAAGGTCAGGCTATGGGAACCTTTTCTTAATTAGTAATTGATGTGGGAGGGCCAATGTGGGTGGCACCACCTCTGGGCTGATGGTACTGAGTGTTAAAAGAAAGCAGGCTGAGCAGGCAATGAGGAAGAAGTCAGTGACCTGCACCCCTCCATGGCCTCTGCATCAGTTCCTGCCTCCAGGTTCCTGTCCTGACTGCCTTCAAAGAGAAACAGTGACAGGGAGGAATAAGCAGAGGAGTAAACTCTTTCTTCCCAAGTATCACAGCAATAATAGCTCCAGGATACCAGCCCTTGTGGGGAATTATTTACTGTTTGAAAACCCTCTCGACTGAAGCAGCAAGCACGGGACCTACATGGGTCTGCATCAGGCTTTCTGTGTGTGTATGTGTGTGTGTGTGTGTGTATTATAGCTTTCTGTTTAGTGTTTTTGTGGGACTCCTGAACATACAAACATGTGGATCTCTGATTCTTGGGCCTTCTCTTGGGGCTCTTTTCCACCTGTTGGTTTGCCTTGTACAACTTTGATGCAATAATCTTTATTTCATCTCATTATAATTTATTTGTCATCTCTGGCTGTTATCTCTTAGAAGCCTGTTCTTTTCTAATGAGAGACAGAAACACAGCGGATTCATATGAGAAGGGAGATGGGGAGGAACTGGGAGGAGCAGAGGGAGGAGAAACTGTATTCAGGTTATATTATGTGAGAAAAGATCCTATTTTTAATAAGTGGGAGAAAATAAAAAGTAAGATAAAAATTTTAAAAAGAAAGAAAAGGAAACCTTCTCATGCTCCCAGTGATTGGGAGAATCTTTAGGTGTAAGTCACAGTGCTAGGAAAGACCTACTCAGAAATCAGACAGACAGTGACGAATAACAATTCTACCTATTAGGCAAGTCTAGCCTCTGGGACTTCCTCACATGGCTCCTGATGTGCAATGGCTTAGCTGGTCATTCTCCTTGTGGGTTTTATTGTATTCTGCTTTAGCAACAGTGGTGATCCATCTGAATGCTCTCTTTTAAGATTTTATTTTCTTTTTACTTGTGTGTGCAAGCACATATGCATGCATTGTGCACATGAGTGTAGTGCCCACAGAGGCCATAAATGGGCTTCAGAGCCCCCAAAGTTAGAGTAAGAGGTGTTTGTGAGCTGCCTGATATGGATGCTGGGAGCCAAACTCAGGTCCCATGGAAGAGCAAGCAGTATGTGTTCTTAATGGCTGAGTTTCCTCCCCAGCCCCTCAGTATTCTTTTGAGCAATAGTGTGGTCCAAACTTGTCTACTCATTCATTCTTCCACTAGGGTAAGATAAAGTCTCAACTGCCATGACAAGAATGTGATCCCCTCATTTCCCACACACATGCGCATCCCCATTGTGTGAGGTACTTCCGCCCCTCACACTCCCTTGGGAAACCAGGTTCCTAAGCTTTGTTTTTCTTCTGTGCCATAGGCTGATATCACTACACAATTCAGTGTGGCCTATGAGTGTGTCTACAGGAATGCGTGGCAGGGAATCTAGGGTACACTAAACTCTATCTGTTAGCGTAGTTTACCTTCACAGCATTAAGCGGGAAGTCCAGAGAGCACCTGTGTGGGCTGTCCTCTTATGTGCACAAATTGCTGTACCACTGACACCCATCACCACGGTGGGATGTTAGTTGCAGTCAGTGAACCCATGTGGAGACATTGCCAACATTGGAAGTTCACAGTTTCTGCTTGGCCTCCCTCTCAGCGTTGGAGTTATATGTTCTGTGGTCTTGACAAGCATATGACATGTATCCACCATCCTAGCATCATACAAACAGCTTTATTATTCCCCGAATCTCTGTGTTCTGCTCCTTAATGCCTCCCTCCCTGCTAGCCCCAGTTCACCCCTGATCTTTGTGCAGTCTCCCTACTTCAGCCTTCCCCCAAAGTGCCATGCGGTTGGAATCACACAGTAGCCTTTGTGTTTCTTCTACTTAGTCACAGGCTAGCCCATTTTCTCCTCAGCATTGACTATATCCTTGTGTGTATGTGTGCACCGCAGAACATATGTTCAACCCCCGAAGGACCCAAACTTCTGACAATTATGAATAAAGCTGCTATGGACATCCAAGGGCAGGTGGATATGTGCATGCAAGTTTTCAGTTCATTTAGATACATAACCTGGATCATATGTCTTCCAAGGCTGTGTCAATTTGAATCCCTTGACTCCCAAATGAAAGCCCACACTATTTTCCCCTCAGCATCCTTTGCCAGCATTTTCTGCTTCCTGTTTGCACAGGAGTGAGCATCCTTATCAGCAGGTGGAACAGTTTCCTGCAGAACTGACTTAGTTGGCAGCAGAGTGGAGATGGTGACCACGTATGAGCTCTCTTTGCACTGTTACTTAACAGTCACAAGTCCTCCACCAGGGAGGAAAGTTCTCCGGACCTCAGAGAAGACTTCAACATAACGGGAAATCCAGGTCAAAGAGGCTTAGGCTGGAAGACTGCATGTGTGTGGGGGGGGGATAGGCTTTTAATTTGCAGAGTGGCTCATTCCGAATTGGATCCTAGACTACTTTCTACTGCTGTTTTGGTATGCTTTGAGTTGGTGTCCAGGGTTTCACGTGTTGTTAGAGACTTGGATGTCAGTGTGGCCTCTTGAGAGGTGGTAGAACCTTTAAGAGGTAGAGAGCCTTAGGGTAGTCTCTTAGGTCACCGAGGGAACTGCCTTTAGTGAAGATAGATGGATTCTTGGAGCTCACACCTCACTGATCAGCCGGTCTATCTAAATGGATAAGCTCCAGAGTTAGTGAGAGATCCCATCTCAAGAATGTGGTGTAGAAGGGCTCATTAGATAAGAGTCTCCTGCTTCCCGGAGAATTTGCAGCTGAGTTTAGATTCCCAAGTCCAGCATGGCCATGTGTACATATAACCTCAGCATGGGAGGCAGAGGCAGAGGCCTCCTGGGAGCCTCCCTGGCACTGTTCTTCAGGTTCAGGAAGAGATTCTGTGTCAAACAATAAGATGAAGGAGAGTGTTAGAGAAAGATTCCCACATCCTACCCTGGTTTGCACATCTGCACACATGACTACAGCTACCTATATACACATGTGAGTGCATGCACACGCACACACACACACCCCACCACCACCACCACCACCACCACCAACAACAACAACAACAACAACAACAACAACAACAACCTGGGTGTGAGCTGTTGTGCTCTGACAGGTGGTAGCTGAACCCACTGAAGAGAGCAAAGGAAAGGTATCCAAATTGGAGCACATGGGGGAGTTAGACCTTGATTCTGAACCGTGTTCACTTTCATCTGCAACTCTCAGGGGAGGTGCCAAGCAGACTGCAGACAAGCAGGAGTCTGGAGTGCAGCAGAAATGCCCATCTCAAAGAATGAGACTCAGAGCCTTCAGCATAGAAGGTGGCACCGAGATTTGTGTTAGACACCGCTGGAAACTGAAGTCAGCCGGCCAGAAGGAAACCCTAGCAGGGATGTGAACACTTAGTTAAGAAGTGGCAAAGCAGGGGAAGCTGTGGGAAGGGACACATAGCAGTGGTCAGAGCCGAGGGAGGAGACTCAAGAGAAATGCCAAGGACTGGAAGAGAAACATAGCAAATGCCAGGCTCATACTGAGCTGGAGGGTGCTCTTGCCAGTTGGAGGAGTTGTTTTTGAATACAGTTTGAGTTTAGTCATTGGGTCAGAAGGCAGGTAGGACCCCCCAACTTAGTCTAAGACTGAGATACTATATTCATGATTCTTGGTTGAGAGGTAAAGGAGAGGTCAAGAGAGATTTGCATTTGTACAGCTGAGCCTTGATGTATTTATAGACTCAGGATAAGGAGCCAATCAGAAGCTAGAGAACAATCTATTGACGAGGGGGGATTACGGATGGAGCAAGATCCCGAAGAGGAAAGTAGCTAATGAATGGGAAGATGAGTTGGGGTAGGAAGAAGGTAGTGTGTGCTGGGGAAGTTGAGGAGGCCCTCTGAACAGGAGAAATCTCAAATAAGAGACACCAATAAATGAGACAGAAGTTTCATTTTATTAGACTGTTGATGATGATTTTAATAGAAAAGTGAAGAAGCAGAAGTTCATGTCAGGATCATGTCAGGAGCCTCAATTTTCTTTCTTTCTTTCTTTCTTTCTTTCTTTCTTTCTTTCTTTCTTTCT
>LOJH01022063.1:16459-36501 GCA_001685095.1 Ellobius talpinus
TTTTGACAAAATAGCAGGCCAGGACATCTGGTGAAAGGAGATTAGAGCTAACAATGACGTCATAGCCATCAGGCAGAACTGAATATGCCAGTCAAGAAGTGGAAGTCTGGGGCTGGGGAGATGGCTCAGCAGCTAGGAGCACTTGTTCTTGTAGAGGACACAGGTTTAGTGCCCACCATCAACATGATGGCTTACCACCATCCGTAACTCCAGTTCCAGAGTTCCGGATGCCCTATTCTGACCTCCGTGGGCACCAGCCATGCACACGGTGCACATAAACCTGGGGGAAAATACTCACATATATAAAATAAAATAATAAATCAACCTTTAGTTAAAAAAACTTTAAAAAGAAGTTTCAGTCTAGACCCTACTTAGAGAGAAAGAAGCCAGGAGGGTCCTACAGTCTGGGTAGAAAAAGGAAAGGGCAGGGGACAGGTGTGCTGGGAAGTCCCAGGGGGCAAGCAGGGCCCCAAAGCCATGGAAGATCAGGGATCATTAGCAGAGAATACTATCAGGCACCTTCTCAAATATCTTCCGGCTCGACGCTTTTAAACAGTAAGCCATTCTTGGACATTTTAGGGAATGTTTTTATGGACGTGTTCCGTTTTGTTTTCATAGCAGCACTGTGAGGCGTGCCTTATTTTTTCTCTACTCTGCAGAGAGACATAGCGTGACTCCGGGTCAGACAAAGAGCAGAGGCAAGATGGAGCACCAGGTATTGGGGGCGCCAGGCTCCACACAGGATATCACTTGATATTTAAAGACACTGATGATGGAAGCTGAAAATTAAATATGCTCCTGGGTTTAGTTTTTCTAGGACCGTGGGATGAGTCTCCCGTTTCTACTAGTGCCCATAAGCATAGCACAGTCACGGAGATGAACTCATAGTAACGTCTTGGCTCCCCTCCTCCCATCCACCCACACAGCCCTCACAGGCCCACACACCCCATGCTCGGTCACACCTCAATGCTTCTGCTCCTGCTGTCCTTCTGCCTGGAAAAGCCTCTCCTTGGCTGTCCCCTGCTTAGCTCCTACATTTTCAAATCTCACCTGCCACCTTCCCGCAGGCTGAGCTGAATGCCCTACTTTCTGTTTTGATCACTGCCTCGGGCTGCCATCAGTTCTTTCACTACGGTGTTGCTGACCTTACACCCGTCTCTCGCCAGACAGAGAACTCCTGCGGACAGGCGCTGGGCCTTGCGTCTTTTTAGATCTCTGTGTAAACAGGCAAGGGTAGAGCTTGGTGGGTAAGTCCCCTGAAAATGCAAGAGGGGACCCTGCTCTTGTCTCTCAGTGGAAAGCAGCCAAAAGCATCAGCCAGCTCCTCACAACCGTGTGCCTTCACCTCACAGCTTCATGGCTCTTTAACCGAGATGACAAGAAGCATGGAGAGACAGATAATTAACAAAAGCTTTCTTCCTGTTCACCTTTTAACATGTAGCACCGTAATGCGTACAGACCTTGACTGCTTTCCCTCCCTCCAAAAGCACGCTGGGCCTGGGTGATTCTAAGAATCCTGCTCTCCCTGCTTTCCTAGGGTGCAATGCAGTCCCTGTACTCAGATCCTGGCCCTTGGTGACCCCATTACAGTACCAGTCAGATCACCTGTCTATTCTCACCTCCAGTAACCCCCTTCTCCTTCCGTCTGAAAGCCACAAATCCTTTCGTATCTGGCCAGCGCTCTGCACAGCCGGCCCCGTCACCTCTGACCACACCCTCTCTATAACTACATGGCCATGATTCATAAGGCCCAGCTCACATCCTCCTCTGCCATTCCTTTGCCTGGTTCTTCCCCCGACTCATTGTTTCTCTCTGTCTCTCTCAGCTCACTCAGTAGGTCCTGCTTGGTGGGCATCCCTGATCACCCTCTCAGACATTATCACTTCCTCCCACAGCCCCAGATACAGCCTATATCCACTTTTGGTTTCTCTTCCTACTTGGTACTAGAACGGCACATGTGCCCCCTGCTATCTTGCCCGTCTTGTGTTTGCTGCTGAAGGGCAGTGATTCAGATCCCTTTGGCGCCTGTCTGTGCTCCCGCCACCTAGAAAGCTGTGTGTGGCCCAGAGCAGATCTTCAGCGACTTTTGTTGACTGAGATCCTGTTTCCAAGCTGAGCCTCTTATTTCCTGGTTACAATGCGTGCAACTCAATTTCTTTCATATGTGTTTGTTCTGTTAAATTAGACTGTATCGTGTGTACAATATATATCCTGTTACACACAAAAGCACAGAGCTTCAGCCCTGGGGCCTGTTGACTAATACAAAGTGATGGTCCTCCCAGCTCAGCAGAGTCTGGGCCTTGACTTGCCCCCACCTCCCTGACGGCTACACATCCTTTCCCCTCTCCTTCCTTATTGCCTTGTTTTAAGACAACATTATCACTCCTGGAGAAATCCTTCCTTCCCACTGCTTCTGCTAATTTAATCCTGGCTTTTTTAATCAGCTGTGAGGGGTGGGGGTGGAAGTGGAGAATGCAGTCAGGCCACCATACATCATTGCGTGGAAGAAAAGGCTTGACATTTTCATTGGCAAATCAATCCCGAAGCTCTGGGACTGGAGAAGACCCCAGAAGTCAGCCCATCCATCTCCACACCTCCAAGCAGTTCTGTACTGAAAATCATCCCCTAAACCGACTGTCTAGCTTTTTCTCTGACTGTTCTCTAAGGGAGCTACCTTCTTAACCTCTCTTGATGGGCCATTTTGGTGTTTTAGTGGGAAATGTGAAATTATTATTAAAGCAGTGGCAGTGCTGTAGGGCGGAGAATTGGAGTACAAATGAGCAGCCTGGAGGCCTAAGCAGAAGGCTCAGCTGGGTATGGCGCCAAGCTGGGTGTGAATTCTGAACTGACCACTAGCTAGCTAGCTCAGTGACCTTGTGTAAGTAAATTAGCCTTAGAAAAAGATCCTTGAGGTAAGAAAACATGAATATAAAATAGAGATTAAGTAATTAAAAATTCATTCCATTTTAAAATTTTAAGTGGTGTGTGTGTGTCTGTGTGTGTTTGTGTGTCTCTGTGTGTGTGTAGCTTATAGGACAACCTGTAGGAGTTAGTCCTCTCCTTCCACGATGTGAGTTTTGGGGATCAAACTCAGACTGTCTGGCTTAGCAGCATGCACCTTTACCCAATGAGCCATCTCTTTGCCTCCCTAAGGTCTTTAGCAACACACTGATACGTACATACATACATACATACATACATACATACATACATACACACATATGTACATACATAAAATAATAAATGCCTATGTTCAATAAGCATACAAATATATCCTCTCCTTTTTTTATTGCTCCCTTTCCCCAACCCAGATGCACTTTCTACTCAATAAGGTTCTAAGCCAGTGGTTCTCAACCTCCCTAAAGCTGTGACCCTTCAACACAGTTCCTCATGCTGGGCTGACCCCCAGTCATAAAATTATTTTTGCTGCTACTCCATAACTGTCATGTTATCCCAAGCTATATGAGGCTATCACCAATCTAAAGATGAATGCAATCAACTTAGAACACAGACACATGTCTTATGAAGACTGTATTTCAATATCTACTACAAATGCACTCTATTTGTGGGTGTGAGCACTTGAGTGCTTGGAATCTTCATGCCTTCATCTGTAAAATGGGTTGACAGTATCTCCTACTCTGTGGGGCATCTTGCATTGCTTAAATGAGATTATGTATGGAAAGGATTTGGCACAGTAGATTGGGAATGTTGTGTGCTTAATTCATGATGGTTACACTAATAGTTGATGCGTATTGCCCATTCTGTCTATGTCAGGCATTAAGAGGTGCCTGATCTATTAACTCATTCCTGGCAAATGGTTATCATGTCCATTTAAGGTTATTGCTTCCATTATCATTACTATTGTTACATGTTAAGACCTGGGAAAGAAGGGGAGCTCTTTCCTCTCAAGTATCTATTGGTCTGTTGTTAGAGTCAGTAAAGTGCATCGAAGTCGGTGCAAGTGACTGGCACCAACTCAAGGAGAAGAGATGAGATGGGGCTCAGAGAGCTGCAAAGGAAAGAGGAGTCTGCTTGTTGCCCTCGAGCATCATGGCTGTTCCTAGCTGCATGATGTTTCGGTGCCCAAGTTCCTTTCTCAGGTCTGAAGCTGAGAAAGCCGCCTCTCACCGGGGTATGGGTGGTGACTGGACCAAGTGATGGGTGACAGACAGGGCATAATACTCCCAAGGCAGTCTGCTCAGTGTCTATGGTCGTGAGCCGGCATCTCTCCAGAAGTGGGAGTGAGAGGAAGGGAAGGGTGCAGTTTGTTGTAAAACAAACAAAACAAAAACACCCCAACCAAACATAAAAAGCTGATCTGGCCACTTAAGATGTTTGATTTGAGCAGAACAATGAAGCAAACATGGAGGAAGAGACAGGACTCCCACAGTGCAGTTAAGAGCAAACCTCCAATGACTTAACTTCCTCCTTTCTCCCACCAGTTTCACTGTTTCACAATATGCCAGAGGTTGGGGACCAAGCCCCTTAGCACATAGCTGGGGGTAGGGGACCAGGACATACACCACATTTATCCAGACCATATCACTGATGTTAAAAAGGTACTCCAAAATTATCTTCCATTATAAGTTTTAAACTAGAAACAAGCTACAGTCATTAACTTCAAAAAATACTAAAGAAAAGTGGAGCAAGAGAAATTTTTTGGGGAACTATGATTGAGCTACAATTCACCAGGAAAGAGAAAAGCTGTTACATATTACTGGTGCCTCTAGTCACTGAGCGTCCAGATGTCCTTAATGCAGAGTGATCTGAGGTGTGGCATTTTCTCTCCTAAAAGATGGTGATGGACCATTGAGAAAGAATAGTGCAAATCAAATAACCAGCTCAGTATACCAAACTTGCAATGTCCTTCCTAAATGGCTGCTCTCCCAATTTAATTTGATAGCATATTAGTTTGTAATTTGTTAAATAGGCAGGTCGGCACTTTCTCTGAGCATATTTGAATGGGCTTCTGAAATACTCTGGGAAGCTTAAAGGAGGGTCAGTCAGGTTGCTTAGGGAGAGCGTCCTACTCTGTCCAAGCACCCCATAATTGCTTTCTTTGATTCCTTTCACCCTTTGTGTGTGTGTGTTTGTGTGTGTGTGTGTGTCTGTGTAGGCATTCATACGCTAGTGTGCATGTGTGGTGTGGAGGACAGAAGTCAACATTGCGTGTCATTCCTCAGGATGTGGTCTGCCTGTTTTTGAGACGAGCTTTCTCATTTTTACTCAGCACAAACTGATTCTGACTTGGCTGGTCTGGCTGGCCGGCAAGCCCCATGCCTCTGCCTGTCTCTGCCGCCACAGCGTTGGGATTACAAACATGAGTCATCATGTCCAACTTTTTATGTGGCTGCTGGGAATCAAACTCAAGTCCTCATGCTCTCGTGGCTCGTACTTGTCCCACAGAGCTACTTCCCCAGCTCCAGAGCCTCTGCCTTTCTGTGGGGAGTTCTCCCCTCGGCTTCCCTCTGCTTTTAACTTTTATCCCCTGGGAACTGAATCATCTCTCACAGGAGGATTTTCCTGAACACTCACTCCATGTAGCAGGTTCTCCCATGACTGTTCTAACTGGTCTGAGCTAGTTTCCCAGGGAAGCCTTGCAAAGCTCACACATGCCTCGTTTCTCACAGCAGCTTCAGCATCTAGCTGAGGCCTGGTCAAAGGCCAAATACACATCGGTTTGCTAAATTCCACCTAAGGTATCTCTGTTTCCATCTTTTTCCATTTATCTCGAAGGTGTCTTCTTATACAGTGAACCGTAACCTAACTTGGGGTGTTAGCAAGATGGTAACCTAGCCTCGTAAAGAATAACTGAGATTTAGCCAATAACAAGCAAGCAATTGTTCAAACCACCTTTGCACAAGACAGACAGGAGCTGTAGCCAATCTGCCTGTCTCTGTTAGTTTTACTCAGCCCCTGGTTTGACTATAATTTGCCCCACTTTTGGGCCACACTGATGTCTGGTTCTAGAATTGGAAATAACATGTTATAAAACTAGATTGTTATATGGGGTTTTTTTTTGTAATTTTGTCTGTAGTGGCTCAAGCAAAAAAATTATTTTCTTTTTCAAGGAAAGTAAAATTTCAATATTTCCTTTAATTCATGACACAGTTACAGAATGTACAAATGCCCAGAATTTCGTCTCCTCTGTGCCATGTTTAGTTCTAGGTGGGAGACTTCATGTGACTGATTTAAATAGAGAGGGATGACATATGACCTTGGGTTACTCAAAACTCAGAAAAAAAGAGTGTCTCTGGTTGGATAGCTGGAGACAAAGTTCTCCTTGCCAATTAAAAAAAAAGATTCAGAACATCTGTCACCTCTACCCATTAGTATCTACAAAGGAAATACACAGATGGAGTGGGGCCACAAACCAGTTGTCACCCTTATATGACTACAATGGTAAACCGAGTCTCAGACTCTTACTAACACCCACACTGAGGGCTCACAATCTGCCATATATTGAGTCTGTACAATAATGGGTAGTCTGCCCATTACCTGGGTAGGTTAAATTCATAGCAGAGAAAGAACTGGAAATACAGGCTACACCTGCCATCTCTCATATGGGAAAGTGCTCTGTACAACTGATGTGTGTCGTTGGCCAAGACTCAGCCATCTTGTTTCTGTGTCAAGCTAACTTACAGTCCTCTGTGGCCTCAGTGGTCTCATCTTATTAATGACAACATGAGCTCTACAGGTATGCAACAACTTTCTCAAGTCTTTGAAACAAGTCCGTAGCACGAAGTAAGATCTAAAGCCAGGACTGTCAGGTGAGGAACTTACGTCCTCCCCATTACAAATGGCTAGGCTGATTGAGAGTTGTACTCTCTGCAGCTGTACCACAAAGAGACAAGAATGGGCAGCCTAGGGAAATCTTCCCCAGGGGAAGATTTTCACAAGAGTATGAAGAAGTAGGAAGGTCACAGGTCATGATGAGTGCAGCCATCCTGGTGGTCACTGCTGAGCCTCCGACAATATTCAACATCAATTAGTCAGCCTCTGGGTCTTGACTTGAAATACGGCCTGGGGTTGGGTGGGGTGGAGGGAGGGTCAGACTCTTCAGGCCTTAGGATGGTCAGTATGGGCCTATGTAATTCAAGGCTCATGATTCCTGAGGAACTGGGGAAGAGGACGTCTTTGCTTTGACTCTGGGTGACATCAATAGTTGTTGGAAAATACAGATGTGTCTTTCTCGATTGTGGTAATACATCCAAATTCATCCAACAGTACACAATAAATATGGGCAGAGGCTTGTGCATCAGTGATATCATAACTAAGCAGCTTGCCATAAGCAAATCAATCAATAAATACATAAAGTTGAAACCTGAATTTAAAAGAAAACAGAAAAGGGAAAGGCCATGGTGTTATGGATTTGCAGCGGGTCCCCAGCAGCTTGCTACAGGGTCCCGATGGCGGCAGGTCCACAAACCAAGGTCCACAAACCAGCTATGTGGTGGCGGGCTGGTCCCCAGTGAGCGGTGTGAGCAGGCAGCAGGTGGAAGGCACATAGACAGGCACATCGTACAGAATGGAACTGGATATTTATTAGCTGGGTTATGGAGGGGAAGGAAAAAGGGGAGAAGGGGGTGAGAGAGAGAGAGAGAGAAGGAAGAGAAAAAGGGAAGAGAGACAGAAAAGGGGAGGAAGCAGAGAAGTGGGGAGGGAGGCAGAAGCAGAGAAGTGGGGAGGGAGGCAGAAGCAGCCTCTCCCAGTGAGGGGACAGGAAGAGAGGGGAGTGGGGCAGAGGCTGCAAGGAGGGAGGGAGTGGGCGTGGCTTGTCTCTTAAAGAGCCAGAGTATGACACATGGTAGCATTTGCTTGTAGTTCCAGCTACCAGAGAGGCTGAGGTAGAGGCCCACTTGAGCTCACGAGCTGGAGGCCATGCTGGGCAACACAATCACACTCCTGTCTGTGCATGTGAACATAAGTGTGTGGGTGTGTGTGTTTTGTGTATACATAAGTGTATGTCCATGTGTGTCTGTGTTGAGTATGGAAACCAGAAGCTGATATCACTATGGGTTCCAGGTATATGCTCCTTTTCTTTTTCTTTTCTTTTTTTGGTTTTTCAAGACAGGGTTTTGCTGTAGCTATCAAGCCTGTCCTAGAACTAGCTCTTATAGACCAGGCTGGCCTAGAATTCACAGGAATCCACCTGCTTCTGCCTCCCGAGTACTGGGATTAAAGGTGTGCGCAGACTACTTTCTTTTTTTTTAAACATGGGCCCTGGGGGGGTCCAAACTCAGGCCCTCACTTTTGAACAGCAAGCACTTTCCAAGGAAGCCATTCCCTAGCCCCAGTAGCCTATCTTTAAGAGAATGATGTGCTGTAGTGCCCTGTAGAGTGTGTGCATAGACCGGTGTGATTCAAGCCCCAGCACAATGAAGACAAGACAAGAAGCGGGGAGGGGGGTTGAGGCAGCTGGCTGGAGAGAGGAAAATGGTGGTGTAGCTTCTTCATTCTTAAGCGTTCCTAAGTTTCAAGTTTACCTCAACCGAGGCTGGTGGATCAGAGTGGAGAACTGAATGGGGGATTTTATGCAGACATTCCCCCTTTTCCTGTCTATGAACCTGGAGAGGGAAAAACCAAAATTACCGTCTGAGCTATTGCAAGCAGAACTCTAGCTCTGGCCTTGGCGGAGGCTTCCTGGTACTTCCTGGTTCCTTCTCCAGAGGGAGGAGGGCTCCTCTTCTCCAAAATAATACCACAGAAAAGGATGCTGCCTTCCAGTAATTTACTCTGTGGGTTTCAGATCACTGGATCCCGCATTCCTGTGCTGAGACACTGAGACTAGGGAAAGGGTATGCTTGCTTGTGCCCGCCCCTCCCCCACGGTAGGCTCCACATGAATTCAGTGTGATTTATTTATCCCGCTTAATTTCTCCAAATGTCATTAGCTCTATTTGTGTCTGCCCTTATTGGACCATGCTGCGATATTCAGTATACACTTAAAGTGGATACCAAGGAAAGCGGTTGCTTATTGCCAGCATTTAATACAAGTATCTAATTAAGTTCAGGTTATTGTGTTAATTATCACTCAGATCTATAAAGTTTATTAAGCTATCTGATTTTCATATCATCCTACTGCAATTAGTGGTTATGTATTCATTCAACTGTCCAGATTTTTGTTTTAAAAAAATTAAGATTAAGTCTATGCCATGTCTCGAATGAATTGTTTCAATACACCTCACCATTAGGTTTGATCATAAAAATGTTTCTTAGAGCAAGGCATGAAGGTTTAGCTTGAACTTCTGCCTTCAGCATACATATCTGTCATCAACTGTCAGGGGCACATCTTACACACTGAAAGGAAAGTTATATTCTGCCTCAGCAGTGAATTCCATTCGCCAAGATGGGTTTTAAAAATACAACATTTTTTAGGGGTGGGGTGAGCTGGAAAAAAGAAAGAAAGGGGTGTGAATGATGTAATTATACTTTAATTTCCAAAACCAAATGGCATTTTCAGAATTTTCTAGTCCCCTCACCACTTCATACATACTATTTTGCACACCCTCTTGACTATGAGGAGAAGGCTCCCCCTAGACCCTGAATGCTCACAGAGAAAATAAAAATGACCCTGGGGCTGCTCTCTGCCACTGAAGTCACACCCTCTTTCCCCTACAGCTACCACCTTCCTCCGGAGGTCTTTATCTAGCTTTCTCCAGTCCTCTCTCCAGCCTGCAGTCAGTGCATAAACATCCTCCAAACTTTTCAAATCATACCCCATCTGAACCCAATCCCCACCAGCGCTCCAGGCTCTGCGCTCCCACAAACACTGTGTACTTGCCGTCTCTCCGCTTCTCTGGTTACTTCTGGGCAACATTCATTACTGGAGCCTCTTCTGCTTGGCACTTAGAGACTGTTGAAGATGCTGGCCCTGGCTCTGTTCCCCAGCCCTGCTCACTGCCTAGGCTGTGGCTACCCACTGCTACGCTCAAATCTCTGACCCCAACCATCTTCCCATGCTCACCTCAGCAGTCCATAAGTATTTCTCATAGACCCCTCTACTCTGATCACCTCCCCAGATACCCTTCTCAGGGTCTCCCCATGCTCCTAGGATAAAGCCACCTCTTTCCAGGGCCAACAGAGTCCTTCAGAATCCAATCTCACCTTGTCCTCCAGCCTCTGTTCTTTTCCAGCCTTCCAGAACTTTCCATTCAGCCATTCTGAACCTCCCTCAGTATCTTCAGTGGTCCATGTTCTCTTCAAACTCTGAACTTTCCTCCATCCAGTTCTTTTGCCTCGACCCTTCGCCACCTGTTCCAAATCATTCTACTGGCTGTGTTAGGTCCTGCTGACTTCTTACAGAACTTCTGTATATCTCTTCCCAAAATATTCAATAGCCTCTTATCCAGGCTTACGTGCTTGAGGCCTTTATGGGGTGGACTGTCATGAGCCCATGTGGAGGGCCATTTGTCATGTCTCGCATCTGGGCAACAGCTACCAGGTCTCACCCAGCTTATTTATCTGGGTTTGGAGGGAAGCAAGAGGATTAAGAAGGAAACAGACAAGAGACAGCTGATAGAGTCAGGAGGGCATCCAGTAAATCCTGAGATTTGCTTCTTGTTTATTTCTTATAGCCTCTATGTACCCCCAATCCAAAGAGAAGGGGGAAGGCAAGAGACTTCTTTTACCATGATACAAGGAACAAAGTAATTACCTTCTTAGTACCCAAAACACCAAGTAGTCACACTCTAGGTCAAAACATCCTCTTAGTTAGACCTTGGGTCAAACCTCCTGTCATAACCTTGAAGGAGTAAGAACAGGTCTGAACTCTCTGACTTTTAGTCAAGGTAGAACGGATCTATTTCTGTGGTCTCCCACAGTGAACCTGTGATCTCCTGTTTGTTATTTATTGTTTCCAGACTGACCTGCTCCTTCATACAGCAGTCAGGCAATTTTTATAAGATTATGGAAGAAGAAGCTGCCACTGTCAAAGAGAGCTATGCTGCTATAAGATACAGGATGAGCATTTAATTGGGAAAAAACAACAAAAAACAAAAAACAAAAAAACAGAGCTACCATCTGATTCAAACAACTCCTACCTTTTGTGCTTTCCTTCAGACTTTCTGCAAAGCCTCATCACACTCTAAAGCCTATATGGCGAAAAACATGAGAGCAGAACTCCTCAACATCCAAAAACACGTTTACTGTATTTCTAAACATGGTGTCATTAATTCTTAGATTTAGCACTTGCCTGGGTTCTGTCCCTAGCACCACAAGGAAAGAAACAGCAAGAAAAGTTCATTTGAATTAGAAAACCAAAATTAGATATGGAAGTACTTAGCCCCTAGACTTGAGACCAAGCTTTCCACAAACCTCTCCTGGGTCTTGTCCAAGCTCTTGCAGACGTTGTCTCTTTCTAAATCTTGCACTAGTGCTTCTTATTCCTGCTGTTGAGAATGCTACTTGCCCGGTGGTAAACATCTTCCCCGCCTGAGCCCCTTGTATCCCTCTGGACCTAAAATATCGGTAAGTGCCCATCTCAGATAAACAGAATGTTCCCTGCTAGGCAAAGGCCTCCTTTACTCAACTATGACAAGGAAGGAAGACGCCCTGGTGACCTACAGCAGCCCACCGACGCAATTTTATCCCCACGAAAGAGATGTGTGTACACGCATGTTGGGTTTTATTGGAGATTTGTTGTTCTGCGGGTTTGGCTGTTGCTGAGCCAAGCAAGAGCAAGGGCGCTTTAACCACGGTTGAAAGGAGCACAGCAGAGAACTGATTTAGGAGTCAGGTTTTCTAAAGACAAGAGAGGGCGTAGATGACCTTTCCGGATCCCTCCAGACTGAAGGTTTTATGATTCCACGCACGTCCTCTGTCTAGACGTGCAATGTGGACTCGGTCGCTTTTATGGCTCCAACCTGAGAAAAGTCTAACTGCGCCACCTACAGTTTGATTCTAGGAAGTGCTCTGCTTCTGCCGGGGGACAGTACCAAATCCAGACAAAAACAATGGAGAAAAACCCACCGGAAAGAACACATTTCAGAGACTGTCCCCCAAGAATCCGCGCGTGTTCTCAGCCTAGCCTTTCAAAGAGACTGTAAAATAGCTCTCCAAATTATTTGTTCATATAGTCAATGTCTGTGGGTTATGGAGGCAGAAAATTTGGCTCTTACTTTGACAAGTAGAAGACAAAGACCTATAGAGGCGGATTAGCCATCCACGGTTACACAGGGACCACATTAAGACCAAGTGCTTTGACTCAGAATATGACACTAGTGTCACGCTTCTCACACGCGCTCATGCACAGGTCTTGTGTACACCCTTCTACGTTCCAGGCAACCTGAACTCATCTTGTTCCTTTGGCCTTGTCTTTGTCTTTATAAATGCCGCCTCCTACTTCTATAACTTTCCAGCTCCCAGAGGCCTCAGGGTAGGGCAGCCTCCGTCTTCCTCAAGCACACCAAAGACCTGCCTTGGATATGCTCTAATTCTCTGTCCCCCGTGGGACCTATACTCTCGCTTACTCCCAGGAGCCAGGTTTAATGTTACCTGCTCAGTGATGGCGCCCTCAGCTGTCACAGTGGAAGTGACCCCCTGAAGTCTGTCTTACTCGTTTTTCTAAGGTCAGTTTAAGTGTATTTTGCAGACCCTTATTTGTCTGGGAATGGAACGAGTATACCGAATAGAACATGCAGTCCAAAGCTCCCATCAGTGTGTTGAGGCTGTGGTTCCCACGCCAGGATCTCTCCATCATGGATGTCTTCTTGCCTTGAGCCCATTTGACGGCTTCAAGACAGAGTGCTTGAGAAAGAAGACAAGAGGAAGAGGGGAAACACCACGTGGAGTCATCCCTAGTTCCCACCTCAAGGAGAACAAGACAGAATTTATTTTTGGAACTAAATATAAGTGCCTATGGTCCAAGAACACAGATTCATGTTACCACGAATACTGTGCCCCAATGTGGCAACTGTTTTAGAAAGTTCCCATAGCAACAGAACAAAGAAAGCCATAAATAAAGAACTTTTAGAAGAAGTTGGTGGGAACATCTGATAAGTGTGTCATAGCCAAGAGGGGAAATCTGTTTTAGGGGACTCAGACTATCTGATGGCATTCCTGTCCTGAAGCTAGGGGTCTGTTTCCATATTACATAAATGGAGGGGCATAAAGACAGGCCAGGATAATTTGCTTTGGAATGGTAATATCCCAGCTTTCCACATCCCAGAAGTTTGTAAACAATCAGTGAGCTGGTAGGATTGGCTCTTTAGCACTGTTGTGAATTTCCCCCTGGTTTAGAGCTCTCCAAGCTCTGCATCTGGGCCCATCATAGGCTGTTCCCTATCCCTGCATACCTACTTCTAATTACTATTCAAGTACCTGGATGCTGGCCTCTCCAAAAGGAATGGGAACTTCCCAGCCAGCTCCTAACCAAGGAGCCTGGGAAACCCCTTAGCTCCCTATAGAATGGAACTAGGGACAGAATCATGAAAGGGTTACCTGTAGCCACTCAGTGAGCTCACCCCTCAGGGAATTTGCTTTTTCCACAGCTGCAGCACTGACTGCAAACCAAGATAACAACAGGAGGCAGCCTCCCATCAGTGTGGCGTTTGGCAAATTCCCCCATTTGCAGTGACCAAGCAGCAACTTAAGGGAAGAAAAATTTATTCTGGTTTCAGTTCAAGGAGCTCATTCCATCACAGCAGGGGAGATATGGGAACAGGAACAGAAGGCTGGCTGGTCACATTATATCCACAGTCAGGAAACAGAAAGCCATGCTATATTTGGCTCAGTTTCTCTTTATTCCAACCCATAGAATGGTGTAGTAAGCTATAGTGCGTCTTTCTGCCTCGGTGAGCCTAATCCAGACACTCCTCCAGAGACACACTCAGAAGCTTGCCTCCACGGCGATTTTAGAGCCCGTCGGGTTGACTGCAGATATTAACCATCATCGTTTCTTTACAAGGAACTGGCCTTCTCCACAGTTACATTCAGGCTTAGGAGTTCACCATGTCATACTGGGGAACAGACCTGGTAGCTTGACATGGTTTGCTCCGCTGCAAACAGAAAATTGACCTTGCAAGGACACCAGTGTCCTACGTGAATTTCCCATGATGTGACTCCATAAAAGATCATCAAAGAAGGGTTAAGATGCTAGTGATTCCCCTCATGATGAGTCATGGGGATTTCCACATAAGGAGACAGGTTTAGAGTTGAAAAGTTTGAAGACCCTCATCTCCTAAGGGGAGTTTAATTTTTAAAAGGCAAAAGTGCCTTGGTTAGCAGATTAAAAATGGAACAAGGGCAGCTGCGTATTGGGGCTGACGTCAGATGACATAGGTGTTTCCTCTTTCTATCCAGTCAATGTGTCCTGATGCATGAGCACACAAAATTGGTATTTGACAGGGGAATTATATGCAGGGTGGGAGATGCTCAGTGCCCAGCCATGAGTACTGAGCCAATACCTGAACTCGCCAACTTTATGTTCGGTCTCCTTTGACTAAACAGTAATACCTCAAAACACTGTTCTTTCAGGGAACTCTTCCACTGCTGGAAAGAAGTGATCAGAGTTCCCAGATTCATATAAATTGATTAGACAATCCCTGGCCACTTCTAACTTTTTACCCCTTCCTGACTGGGTTAGTCAGGGTTTCTATTGCTATAATAAAACACTATGACCAAGGCGACTTATAAAAGGAAGGGTTTGTTTGGGGCTCACAGTTCCGGAGGGATGAGTCTATCATCATCAAGCTGGGGAGCATGGCAGCAGGCAAGCACGTGATGGAGCAGCAGCTGAGATCCCACATCTTGATTCACAAACAGGAAGCAGAGAGAGCTAGCTCAAAATGGCTTGAGTATTTTGAAACTTCAAAGCCTACCCCAAGTGACATATATCCTCCAGTAAGGCCACACCTCCTAAGCCTACCCAAATAGCCACCAACTGGGGACCAAATATACAAATGCCTGCCACTTAATGGGGTCATCTCATTGAAATTACCATACCAACCAATGTCATACCTCAGAGTCCAATTGGCTATCAGTAGAACTTAAATTTGAGGGAGTTTCCTAAAAGCTTGGTCTTGTAAACCATAGGAGATATGGTTCTATTTTAGAACAGTTACTGAAGCTTTGGAGTGTCTTAACCAGGCCCTGAACTAGGAGTTAAAGGTCATGAACTCATCATTTATTTTCTTAAGCTTCTCAGTACACTCAGGAACAACCAACCAACTCTGTCTCTGTTTCCACTAAAGTGTTAAATGCAGTATGTACTTATTCCTCTAAAGCCTTTCCTATAGGCACTTTATAGAATTCTATACGGGATCTTAAAAAAACAACTAAGTTTGTGTGTGTCAGGGGCCAACTTGTGAGGGTTGATTCTCTCCTTCCGCCACTTAGACCCTAGGTAAAGAACTCAGGCTGCCATGCCTGGTAGCCATCACCTATATCCACGAGCCATCTCACAGGCCGTCCTCCGTAGGTGATCTCTAATTGTTTTCCTGTTGCTTATCATGAACTTCCAGCATCCCTTTTACTTGGAAAAAGGGTGTGGATGACTTTCAGGTTCGATCACATCAGAGAACCCACAATACAGGGAGGAACAGTTCTAAAGACGCTGACCTCTGGATTCTGTTTCGGTTGTGGATCAGAGCAGCAGGGATTGACTAGGACAAGCCAAGGTTCTTGGCGTCCTGCATCAGATGCTGGAAGCCAGAGACACAGAGCAGGGCAGGAATTAAAGATGAACGTCACGAAGGGACAAGTTGGAGCTTGGGGTTTAGTTGGATACATCTTTAATCTTCCCCTGAAAGCCTCAGCTTAAAATTTATTTAAAAAAACTTTTTTTATTTTTGTGTGTGTGTAAGGTGCCCACAGATGCCCCGGAGTTGAAGCTATTGGCAGTTGTAAGGCACCTGACTTGGGTGGTGGGAACCAGATTTCTCTGGAAGGACAGCAAGCTCTCTCAACCTGAGTATTACTAAGCATTACTAAGCCTCAACCTTGAGGTGAGACTTCTTTTCTTTAAATGTCCAGGCCCTTCACTGTTGTAGGGTCACACACGGAGCGAACCCAGAATTTGGAGAAGCTGAACAGGATGATACAGGAACTGCAGGCATTGTGGGGTCAGACAAGTGATGAGGCAATGGTGCTTTCTAAATAGCTTCATCTTCTTCCCAAGACCTAAAGAGGGCCACTGCCACACTTCTGCCTTCTAAGTCTCACACGAGACCGCAGCGTACCATGCCGAGTCTGAAACAAGTCAGGAAAGCCACTGTGGGAGCCACAGCTGTGGCCCAGATGAGGAAGCAATGCACACCCACCATACCTCTGGGTGAAAAGAGAAATCCACTGAAACAGAAATCCCAAGTCAAGAACCAAAGTGTGTGAGCCACAGCCACAGAAGTCCTCTGAGAGGACTTTATTGCATCAAATGTTTATATTTTTAAAAGCAAAAAAAAAGATTAAATCAGGGATTGGAGCCTCCATTTTAAGGACCAAAGAGGGAAATGAGCAATTGAAAAGTAAAATAATTGGGAGGGGAAGGGAGAAAAAAATTGATGAGCCCAAAGACAAGCAACTAAGAAGAATCAGCAAATCTTGAAGTTGGAACCTTAGTCCATTTGTGTTCCTGCCACAATATATCTGGAGTGTTGTTGTTGTTTGAATTTATTTGAGATAGGGTTTCATATATACCAGACTAGCCCTAAACTCCTTATATAGTGAAGGATGACCTTAAACATCTGATCCTCCTGCCTCTACCTTCCAAGTTCTGGGATCACAGGCACATGTCATGCTATAAACTGCAACATTACACACTAATTGCTCAGCCATCTTTTCATGAGCAACTAACTTAATCAGAACCAGAGGCTTTGGTAAAGGTTAAACTAAAAGGCAGGGTTTTTGGTGTTACTGCTTTCTGAATAAAGTGGCTGGTTTTGCTGTAGATTTTCTCTGTAGCTGACTCCTGTTATTAATTCTCACAGTTCAGAACTGTTTCCTATGCCTTTGGGGCTTACTGATCCCATTCTCCTAGCTGTGTGTGAAAACAGTTTCCCACTGCCAGGCCTTTGTTCCGCTCTCCTAGGTAAATGCAGAGATCTGCCTTCCTGCAATCAACAGGCATTCGGTTTAGTGTCAAGGCAAGAGCGTTCCATTTAAGACATTCACAGGGATCCAAGGACATAGAATTACCGCTTGTCCTACTGGCTGATTCATAGCTGCTCAGATAGATAGAAGAATATCATGCCCTGGTTTTACCTCACTTAAAAGATTCCTAACTCCTTACACTCACCTCCACCTCAGTTTACTGATGGTTTTAGTTCAGGAAATGGACTGCTTGTGTTTGACTCTCAAGGGCAGTAGAAGAGATAATTAACAGCAACCAGAGAAAGACTTCCTTCCCGCTGGCACCACAGACCCGCAACACCCACGATCAGAATGGCTGATAACAGCAAACCCCAGAACAGAAAATTTAGAGGCCTGGATCTCTTCTTTGTTTCTACCACTTAGGGCAATAAGTGTAAACTCCAGACCTAGGCCCATAGAAATTGCAGCTTCTGCTGAATGTGCTAATGAGATCAGGAGTTTCCCCAACTGTTTACGTAGGTTGCCTGGTTACCCTATATCCTCTATGCATGCTGGGGGAAAAAAGGCAGTGCGCTGACTTAAAATAAAATCCATGCCCTATTCATAATTTTATTGAAAACAAACCTTTTATATCTTTATCTAACCACCTAAAAAGGCAGTATAGCACACTAGCCTTCCCCTCTAGAACTCCATGATGATTTAATTCCTTTCTTAAATACCTTTCTCCATTAAGGAATTCATTGGATGTGCACTAGCCACATACACCCCCCGTGTGTGTGTGTGTGTGTGTGTGTGTATCTGTCTCTCTGTGTGTGTTTGTGTAAAAACTCTTATCTGATTTTTATTGGGCAAAAGAATTTCAGCCCTGGAACCTGCTAAGGCTGGGGAATTGCTGGTTATGGGGTATATATTACTGGGAACATTTGCAACAGGAGTTATAAGGAATAAGAAAGGAGAAGAAACAAGGAAAGAATGTGTTGTGAGTAGATTTCTTACCCCTCAGATTTTAGCTCCTTTCGCTTATTGTGGTGTCTTTATTGAACCCTGCGAGGGGTTCCTTAGAAGTGGACTTTTGAGGACCCCCACTAGTATTACTCTCAGTTTTCCTGTAAGAAGTCTGGGAATGGAATTTTATTTCTCAGCTCTGGAGCTAAGAACTGCTCTTACCCCCTGAATGGTGTCTTGAATGTTTCATCCTCCAGAGCCGAGTGTGGGTCCTCACAAGGGCTAGAAAGGGGTGGAGAGAAGATCTCTGAAAATTTTCTGATGTTTATAGCATTGACCTCACTTTAGGATGTGAACTAAGTCAGGACTCCTTAAGTTTCTCAACTC
This sequence comes from Ellobius talpinus, assembly GCA_001685095.1. NCBI lineage: Eukaryota > Metazoa > Chordata > Mammalia > Rodentia > Cricetidae > Ellobius > Ellobius talpinus. Next base: position 34,816 of record LOJH01022063.1, read on the forward strand.
CTAGTCCCTTTCCACCATAGAAATTCTTATGTGGCCTAGAGTTTACAGCTATATAAAATATGCAGACAAACCAAGTATTTGTCGACAATAAGCCATAAAGAAATTCACTTAACAGAATTGTTGGCTTAGAATAATTGTTGGTTTAGGTATAATTTTTCCACTTATTGAAGAAAACAAATGTTTGTGCTAATGACATGAATGTACTTATTTATTTTTACATGGATAATTAAATCCTAGCTGAGAAGTTGATCCTGCGACTGATATTTTGGTCTTATTTACGTATTTTATTTTTGTGTGTAGGTGTGTGTCTGTGTGAGTAAATGCCACGCATGCTCAGGAGATCAGGACTGAGTGTCAGATTCCCTGAAGCAGGAGTTACAGGGGGCTGAGAGTCACCCACAGTGGTGCTGGGAGCCAAGCTTAGGTCCCCTGGAAGAGCAGTAAGTGCTCAGCCGCTGAGTCCGCTCTCCAGCCCTGACACTTTGATTTTACAGTCATCAATGCTGAGATACATAAATACTCAGTCCAAGTACATTTAGGGCTCTTTCAGAAATTGTTAGTAATTCTGTTCTAATCCGAAGCTCAAATTCATTTCACAATCTTTATGACACTCAAGTCAGCATATCCAACGGTAACTTTTGAATCAAACATTTTGACAAAATTCATACTATTGGATAGTCACATGCAGAGGAGTGACAGCAGAAAAACACTGAGCATCTTTGCTCTCCACAGGCCATCACGTGTCGGAGAAGAAGGCTTTGTGTGCGCTGTAAGCACTGCGGTTTATGAGGCACAGTAGCTTGAAGCTGAACTGTGGTGTCTGAAGCGTGTTCCCTGGCATTCAGCATGGGCGCACACTGTGCAAAGCGACTGTATGAAGCATCCAACTTGCACAATGCATCATGGGTAAACACCTCCAGAAACATCCCTCTCAGACTGATCAAAAAAGCCAGAAACAAAACAAAACACCAATCAGTACTATAATGAGTTAAGGAACTATAAGTATTGCTGCTGACATGCTAATAGGGGAATGCTCAAACAAGTTCGTGGCAAAAAATTGTAAGTTAAACAAGACGAACAAATTTCTTGAAACATAGTGCATCAAATCTGAAGAAAATAGCTGACAACTTAAAAGGGCTTCTGCCACTAAAACGACTGGGATTTGCTCTGTGCTTTCAGGCCACAGTGAGGTGAGCAGCTTTGTACCTACAGGATCCCTGGCATGATCTTTTACCTCACCAGAGCCCAAACAGAGCCACGTGACTGTGGACCGAAACTCCTGGATCACTAGATCACTACAAGTCACATCCCAGAATGGAACAGAATGCGCCTCACTTTAGTCACAGCCATGGAACTGAATGAACTTTTAACCACAAGGGAAGGGAAAGGAAGAAACGGGAGGCAAGGGTTACAGAGTGAAATCTTGGCAAAAAACAAAAACCACCCAATGACAACAGAATCTTCCCACAGCTTCCAGGCACACTGTGGGGGAGGTGAAGATGTCCTAGGAAGAACAATAAATGCAGTAACAAGGAAAGACGAATGTTGTCAAGTTGCCATTAACCAAAATTCAACATTTTTCCTTATAAGACATCAAGGAAGTGAAAGGACAGCTAAGGATACACAGAGAAACCCTGTCTCAGAAAACATGAAGAAAGGAAGGGAGGGAGGAAGGGAGGTAGGGAG
>LOJH01022064.1:4709-20042 GCA_001685095.1 Ellobius talpinus
GAGAGAGAGAGAGAGAGAGAGAAGCCAGAGGCATCTGGAAGAGTCCAGAGCAGAGAGAGAGAAAGCAGACTGGACATGGCCAGGGTGATCTGGGAGAGAGGGGAATAGCAGGGGATAGAGAAGAGAGAAAACATCAGGGGCAGAGCAGAAAGGGAGGGAGGGAGGGAGGAAGAGAGAGAGAAAGAGATGGGGGGAACATAGCAAGAATAGCAGGGCTTTAAGGAGAATAAGTGTTTGGGGTAGGGAAGTCCATGAGCTGGAGGGAGTTTAGGGTAGGGAGGTGAGGAGGGCAGGATGCTAGCTAACGTGGACTTTGAAATGTGTAACAGGTACTTGTGACACTGCAGGAGCCTGGAGGCCAGCATGCACTTTGATATGCTGATAGGTGCCACAGGTGCCATCCTTCCCTTCTGCCAGAGGTAAGGGAAATGACTACCCCCCCTTTTTTAAGCTGGAAAGCAGTTTCACAAGTTACTAAGGAATGCTGGCTTTTATCTAACTATCAGAAATCTTCCTATAGTCCAAGCTGTTCCCATAGGTCTGCCTTTTGAAGTCTGGGGAATTGGAGTTTCCTTTGGACCTAACATATCTTAGCTTGAAGCTTAGACTGCCTCAGCTGCTGCTCACTCCCTGAGGGCCTGGAGTCCTTCTACTCGTACTGGGTTTCCTTGGCATTCAAGGGCCTCAGCTCCACACAGGTCTGAGCACTGGGCAGTTCTCCTAAGATTGTAGCTATCACCATCAAACACAGGCTGGACTCTCTGAGATTTCAGCTCAAAAGCCTCCCTTTCAGGAATCCCTTTCCAGGGACTCCAGGTGACCCCTGTTCCCTTCCAGGCCTGCCCAGGCTCTGCCCACCTGCCACATAGGCTTGCCTGCCACTTGAGCCTGCTTGTTCTTAAGGGGGGGACTTCTGACAGCCTCTGCCTTGCCTTCCGGGTGGGAAAGAGTGCCCCAGGCTTGACTCCCATGTCATCTAGAAGCCCGTCGCCCATGAAGGGAAGTTCTGGTCTTCTGCCACAGGAGAAGTCCACTTGTTCTGAACTCAGGGCCTTCACAGACACCTTGGAGCCCAGGATCTGGATTCAGATATCTTGCTGCGCTGTTCATGTCTTAGCTGGGCTGGAACAGTTGCCATCCTGAGCCCCGGACCTCCTCTGTAAAGGAGGACTAGCCTGCACATCATGTGAAGGGTGTGCCAGCTTCTCACCTTCTCTGTGGCCACTTCACAGCCTCTGCGCCTATCCTGGGAGTGTCTGGGTGGCAGGTCTGATTTTCAATCTTACCACCACCACCCCAGGCTGGGCCAGCATAGGGAGGTGGAGTGTGGGGGTGGGGGCACTAAAGGCTGGGCTGGGGCGTTGCTGCCTCCCCTTGCTTGGGCCGTGAGCATTCACAGGGATCTGTGCCAGGCTCCAAGCACTTCTTGCTGCTCAGAAGCAAACAGATGGGGCTGTCAGCTCTGCTTACGCCCTGTCTTTCCAAACTCAGTCGAGCGTGCTCAGAACAGGGGAGAGGCTCCTGCCGAGCAGCTGGTGGCATTCAGGGCCAGCATCCCTCGGGGTGTGTGATGCTGATTAGCAGGAAATAATGAGAAAGCCAAGGGAGCAAGCCCTCAGGCAACCTCCTGGCCACTGCTGTGTCCCTAAGAGACTCTGCAATGAGCATTCAAGGCTACTTCCACACCCGTCCTCCTCAGCCTCCGGCTGGGGAGCTGGGATTGCTGCTTCTGAAGGGAGGAGGCTCAGAGAAGACCACTCGCTTCCCTCTCTGGCACCAGAGGAATGCTTCTGATCTGTGCTGGGATGAGGGGACACACTGATTTTCTCTAAAAACTGGACCTTTAGAAAAGCAGGCAGTGCTCTTAAAAAAGGTCCTGAGTTTTGTTCCCAGCAACCACATGGTGGCTTATAACCATCTGTAATGAGATCTGGTGTTTTCTTCTGGCCTGCAGGCATGTATGTAGGCAGAATACTATATACACAATAAATAAATAAATCTTTAAAAAGAAAACTGGGATTGCAGGTGTACACCTCCACATCTGACAAAACTGTTAAACAAAGTATTTGGTTAAACAAGTAATTGAGGCCACATAGAAAGACCCTAGGACTGAGAAAAGAGAATGGGGAAATATTTGCTATCCCTGGGTGGGAAAGCAGCCCCCAGTGCTAAATTGCTGTCTACCCCTTTATGGACACAAGGCATGTGCCACTTGCTGAGGGTGACCTTAATTTCACTGAACAATGTGTAGTGAGCATTGTACCTCTATGTCAGCAAATGTACCTCTACCCCAGCGTCGTATGTCACTGTCTAGAGTGTTCCATTGCACTCAGACAATAGGATTAATCCAAACCTCTTTCGCTAGATGATTGAAGTGTGTATGTATGTGTGTGTGTATGTATGTATGTGTGTGTGCGCATGTGTGTTTCTAGAGTGTTCAAAAATCTGAATGCACACCCTTAGTTATTTCTTTGAGCTAACCCGCTAGGAGTGGAGCTGCTGGGGCAGTGTGTGCCCACACAGAGGTCAGAGGACAACTTGCAGGAGCCAGTTCTCTCTTACGATGTGGGTCCCAGAGATTGATCTCAGGCTGTCAGGCTTGTCGTCAAGTTCTTTTACCTGTTGAGCAGTCCGTATATTTTGAAGACATTCAATACATGCCATCACACAAGGTGTGAGGTGGCCACTTGGGTAGGCTGAGTGAGTCTCTAGTGGTGTTGGGGCAATGCTCTTGTCTCTAAGGGGCATCTGTGTTGGGGGAGGGATGGACCTACGCTGAAGGTGTCACAGCTGGAGGTAACCACAGCTGGACCAGAGAGGACAGTGGTCAGGCTCTCAGGGCAGTCTTTAAAGCTCTTCAAACCAGAGGAATTTGAATTTCTCCTAACAGAAAAAGCAGTGGCACAGAGCCTCTTTAAAAACTGTTTTCAGAAAACATTGACGTCAATCTCATAAAATCTAACACACGAAAAGGGCTGGTACATTTACAAAGATGTGGTTGCTATAACAACATGAGAAAAGGCTATTAATATTTATCACATGGGGAGGAGGACTCAGAATCTGGCTTCTCTTCTTAGGGGATCCCTGTGTCCAACTGGCTCAAAAAAGCTGGCCCTGCCTCCCATAGACTCACAGTAACCTCAGTTCTTGGTCCCAGTGTCTGAAGCTTTACCATTTGCCTGTCCTCTCCAAGATCACTGCAGCCAGCCTTCCTCTTGACTAGGGATCCTGGTTTGCCCTGCACAACTCATCTCCAGCCCCCTGATTGCTGCAGTAGGTCAGACCCAGCACTCTGTATGGGGTTCCACTGAGGATCTAAGTACTATGATTCAAATCATAGCTCCTATACAGGCTCTGAGCTGGTTTCCATATTTCCCTTTTACCTTGTTCCTGGCAGGAGCAAGGCCCGAGGAAGGAAGCAGCATGCAGGATGCAGGTCTCAGCTGAGTCCACCCTCCCTTGAGTCACCATCGCCTCCAGGAAGACAGACCGTGGTCTCCATGAGCTCCAGGCTCACTAGAGAGAAGCTGCAAGGCTGGAGAGGCCAGTCCATGCGGGAAGATTGCAGCTGTCCAAAGACACCGCTGAGTTAGAGAGGGCATCCAACACTGGTCCAGCGAGAAGAGGCAGGGCCCGGCCCAGAAATATTTTTGGGGTCTGGAGGACTTTGTTCCAAGGAGTAGAACACAAGGTTCACATTCAGCCAAGTTTAAAGACCCTGGAGGCCCTGGAATGAGCAGCCCAGATGGAGACCAGTGAAGGCCAACACAAAGGTAGATTTGAAGCCCCCCAGCAGGCTTCAGACATCACACAAGTTGAGACCCCAGGAGGGCAGGGGCTGAACTCCCTATATGCAGGAATTTCTTTCTTGAAATGCCGCAAGAAAATGGTCACACATGTCACCAAACACGACTCCTGTCCTCATGGTACACAGCATACCACTACGATTGGAGCTGGCCTAAGGACCTCCCCAAAGTGGGGTGTCTTTAGTTGTGGCTGAGGGCCACAGCTCCTGGATGAGATGTGCTGAGCCCATGGCTTGTCCCTAGCCTTGTCCCTGGAGAAGGGCCCCATCTGACATTTGGTCACACAAAAAGAGGTCGGAAGCAACCTCTGCCTTCCAGCCCAGGCTCGGGTGCCATTAATATTTCATATCTAAAGACAGCACTGACATTTTGCTGGATGGCTTCAATTAGCTAAGAGCCTCCTTCTCAGGCTAATAACCAGCCTGCTTATCCTAATGGTTTATTAATCTACTTCGCAGCGTGAAGGCAGCAGGCACGCACAGATACCGCCTGCTGCTGCCTTGATTGGGTAGAAATGACTCAGGCCTATGATTGTGTTCGTTGAGTCCTTGCAGGACTCAGGAACGGGATAGGGAGGAGGCTTCCAGGTCTGGTTCTCTGAGAGAGCCTTTTGGTTGAGAGCACAGGCCCCTGAGGGTCATGGGACAATGTTTGAGACATGTTTCCTCGAGACATGTTTCCTCTTGACATCACTCCTTTGCTGACTTTACTTGGAAGTGGCAGAGATGCTATTGCAAGTTTCAAAATAAGTTTTCAAATGGAATTTTGATGTGGAGGTGGGCAGAAAGTCAGATGATAGATGGTGGGTTATTGGAGGAGTCATTTTTGGTAAATATATAATATATAAATATACAAATGCATAGGTGGCCATTTCTATATTCTATAGCCTTCTATCTGGGCCAGGAGTGACAGACAGCCACCGAGAGATTTGTCAATGGCTATGAGTTGGCCTAGTGCTACAGCACAAGCTGGCAAGGCCCACTGGCCTTACCACAGTTATGGTTTTTATATGATGTGGTATACAGAGCTGGGAATTGGTAGTCGGTATGGTAAAGGAAGAAGTTGTAGACATTGGGAGAGGTAACCACAGTGGTGACTGGCAACCTGTTGGTTTTTTGTCACCTGGGGGTGGGTTCTGAACTGCAGCTTCTCCAATGGCCACTCCCAGGAGCCGTCCTCAGCTTCAGATTCCTATCCTGTTGTGGGCAGGTGATCCTGGAGGCTCTCTGCTACTCGGAAAGAGCAGCGGCCAATTTGCCATGCTGCCTGGACCTCTCCAGCTAGGTTTTGCCATTCCTGACAGGTGCATGTCCCTGGGGGCTTGCTGGCCTCCCCGGATGCTCTGAGCTGGTCCTCTTGTTTGCCATCCTTCTTATTCCCTGGCGGTCTCACTTTGATTGGGACCGCCATTAAGTCCTTCAACTTTCCTGGCACCCCCAGTTAATGGGGTTGGGGAGGCTGGATCCTCACCTGCTCTTGTTTAAAGATGATATTGGCTGTGGGTGTTCAACTGTTGTTGGGGTCCCACTGGGCATAGTGGGCAGGAGCTCCCTGTGGGAACTTCTTGGCAAGTTATAGGTACACAAAGGGTTTGTTTGCCGATGGTGACAGAGCTCCTTCTGGTTCCACTCATGGGGGGGAAGGTCATCAGGGCCACATAGTATGTCTGAGTGGGGGTGGCAAAGCTGAGCACTGTTGGGTCTGGCAGAAACTGGCCTGCAAATGTGGCCAAGGAGGGTAACTTGTAATTTTGCGTCGTTTCAAAACAGATGGGAACATTTCAAAATAGGACAGAAATTTTCTGCATATCCTCCAACCAACGTCTCCTATGCAGCCAATCACAGCACAGATATGCAAAGTGAGCTGTTCACAGTGTTACTAACTCAATGGAACCCTTTGCTGGGTTTTTATGTTTTGTGGTCTCTCATGTTCCAGGATCCTACCCAGAGGCCACGCTGCGCTTGGTGGCCATCCCTTCCTAGTTCCCACCTTGTGACAGCTCTTCCTTTGGGACAGTACTGATCCCTTATTTTGTATAATGTCTCTTATTTGGGGTACACAAAGTATTTTATCTTTTTCTTGGTGTGTATGTGTACAGATGTGGAAGCCACAGGTCAGCCTTGGGTGTCACTCCTCAGGTGCCTTCCACCTTGTTTTTGCTTATTTTATATGTAAGAGTGTTTGCCTGTGTGCCACATTGCATGCATGTGCATACATGCAGTGTCCTTGGAGGCTAGAAAGAGGTGTTAACTGAAATTACAGATGATGGGTAGCTGCCATATGGTGCTTGGAATTGAGCACTGGCCTTTTGCAAGAACAGCAAGTGCTCTTAACTACTGAGCCATCTCTCCCATATCTTACACCTTGTTTTTTGAGGCAAGGTCTCTCACCAAGACCTGGGGCTTACAGATTAAGCAAGGCTAGTCTGGCCATTGAGCCAAAGGGATCAGCCTGTCTGTGCCTCCCCAGGGCTAGGATTATAAGCATGTGCCACTAAACCTAACTTTTATCTTCCTAAGCTTTATTTTATGCGTATTGGTGTTTTACCCGTGTGTATGTCAGTGCACCACCTGCTGCCTATGAAGACCAGAAGAGGGTGTCAGATCTTCTGAGCTGGAGTTACAGGTGGTTGCGAGTCACCTTGTAGGTGCTGGGACGCAAACCTGGGCCCTCTGGAAGAGCAATCAGTGCTCTTAACCACTGAGTCATCTCTCCAGCCCCTGACCCTCAGCTTTTTTTTCACAGATTCTGGGGCTCAAACTTGGCAAGCACTTTACTGTTTGAGCTATTTTCCAGTCCCAGGCATTTTTCATAATTAGACCGAGTGTAAAGGTTTTGTGGAGGGCTTCAGAGAGTCCCGGGGACGTTCATAATGAGGGCGGTCTTAGAGAAGTTAACCTTGGTGATTGACCACAGCTGGTGCCTACAGAGCCTCTTCTACAAAGTTAATATTTTTTCCTTTGGAATTAATAAATATCTTGCAGGAGATACTTTGTGACTATGCAAATATGCTGTTCCTCCTCAAGCTTGCGTTCATTAATTCCTGCCTCCTTGTACTTCCTCGGTGGCTGTCGCTGGCAGCAGTGACTTCTGTGGCATTCCAATGGCGACATTTTATTTCCCTCAATCCTTCTACATTCATTAATTAGGATTTTTCTCAAAGACGTCCCTTCTTTCCCATTTAATGATTTGTTCATTTATTTATACAGTACGGGCTCATGGACATTTATGTGGTATTTATTACAGCCTCTTGCTTTCATTGTGGGAACCCTCTAGGTTGGCTCCCGTGCCTTAGACATGCCAGCTGCATTTCAAACCTTTCTCACTCCCTGATACAGACTTCAGTGTCAGAGAGGATACAGCTAGAAGCTTGGCTGTCAACTGCCAGAACTATCCTACAGGGACATGCTTCTCCAGGAGACAGGCTTGCCTGAAGAAGGCACCCGAGGCTTCCTCCTTGGTGGCTTTGTCATGGGACAGGATTAAGGCCTGGTTGGCCAGGAGGATGGAAGTGTTAAGGTGTGGCAGGTTGGCAGTCCAAGCTTGTCCCTGAATAGTGAAGACACAGACAAAGATTGTCCCTTAGGGTTACAAGAATTCTTCAGTATCAGAGAGGATGTGGTGGGCTTGAAAACAGTTCCTAGCTAGGGCTGAATGCACCAGGGTCTGGGTCTGGGTCTGGGTCTGGCTCAGCCCAGCCTCAGTAGCAAAGGGAGGAATAGGAGAGCACAGAGTGGGACAAAGGACAGGGGTCAAGGAGTTTCTGCATCCTCAGCCCAGGAAATGGCTTTGTCTCTTCTTCCTATCTGTGAACTTTCCACCCTCCAGCTGCCTTGAAGGTCCTATGGGGGGGACCATCGGCAGGAGCCCATAGCCCAGGCACCTGTTATTAGGGGTGTCTCCCTCTACCAGTATATAATTCCAGGATTTATAGGTATAAACTCCAGGGAAGGCAAGTGGCAATCCGGATGAGGCCCTGGGGGCAACCTGCCTGAGAATAGGCAGGACAGCTGTGGTGGCTCTTGCTTGACCTTAGAGACTTCTGAGATCCGTCTTCCTGCCTCTGCTCCTACCCAGTGTTCTTGCAAGACAACTAGCCCTGTATGTCTCCCCAAGGGACCCAGAAGCAGAAGCATCAGTGGCTCTGGGGGATTTGCTAGAGATGCATTCTCTACCCTGTCTGCCCTTGATGGACCCAACACCTGCCCATGCTGAACCCTAAGCTCCTCTGAGCACCGCTCTGCTGCTTGGTTCCAACAAACACCAGGTAACTCATGGGTTCTAGCTCCCCACGGGCTCCCTGGCAGGAAGGACACTTGGGGCATTTACCAGAGCTTATGGAGTTGGGGATGTGTGGCATCTTCTCAGGGTGTAATACTCCTCAGAGTGTAAAATGAACTCTATGTATTCCTGCTTTCCCAGAGACAGAGCCAATGATGAAGCTGCCTTTGCTTTGTGTACCCCAGGGCCTCCTGTGAGCCCAGACCCTCTTAGGGCTCCAATGGAGGAAGAGTGAGCCTCCCAGGTATCCTGTTCTCCTGCAAAGAACTGGTGCCCCCCCTCCCCGCTTTCTGCCCCTGTGCCAATTCTCACCCATGTGTTGCAGGATGATGGGTTTAGGACCGAGTTATGTCTCCCCACAAAGCCTGCAGAGCCAGCCCCACGCCATCTCCTTGATGTTGCAGGCATTTAAATTGCCATTTTATTTAAATTTATGTCCAGAGACACAGGCGGAGAAAGGGCCATTTCAAAGTCAGTTTCTACTTTATGGCTTTATGGGGATTGTGGCTAGCAGCTGTCGGAAATATCTTCTGCTCCCACATGGCAGAGGGGCACGTGGGCACATGACTGGCTCTTTCAAGATGGGATTTGCCTCTTGGCCGGCTAGGAACTCTTGCTTAGTACCCCAGTGCCAGGCTGAGCCCTGATGCTAGCCATGGGCTAAGTCTTATCTTGGCTTCAGCCTTAGTCATCCATGACCTGGGCTATTGTTGCTCACAAGGGTGTCAGGTTCATCTGGACTCCTACAGTCTCAGAGCATCTTTGGGCAGATCTGCCCGATATGTAAACACACACACACAGACACACACACAGACACACACGCACACACACCATGACTCTGGGCAGCTGATCTTCAAAGCTGGAGGAACATCTGTTCACATGCCCTGAGCTGATGGGGTAGAAATAGGAGGCTTTTCCCAACATCCTCATCAGAGAGCCACAAACACCTTCAGCTCAGAGCACCCCAGTATGGCTCCTGGAACCCCCAAATAGCCCAGTTTCTAGCTGTGTCCTCAGCCAAGATTTCTGATTCGACTGAGGTGTCTCTTTAACATGGGGCTGGGTTGCTCCAACCTTGCAACAATGGTTTGGTGGCTGGCTGAAACACTGAGAGGAAAGGGACTTTACAAAGCCTGTCAGTGGGGCTCCCAAGGTGGAGAGCCCATGTTGGGGAGCTGTTGTACAGGACTATCCTGTTGAGCCAGACAGCTGCCATCTTCATGAGTTCAACCGCGCTTGTTCGCAAAAGGCACCAGATGGCCTTGTTGACTGTAGACATTCCCTCATAGGAGGAGGGGGTAAGGAGGGACATGGGACCCTTATCTGAGTATCCAGATACTCTTTCCAACCAGTTGCATGAAATTCTACGTGTGGTCTTGTGGCCTCATAGTCTGGAGATGGGGTAGAGCATATAGGCTAGGGAAGGTTGGGGGAATGGGGCTTCTTCTATGGGCCTGATGGGAAGCCATCGTCCATGCTAGATGAAGACTCTTCAATGCATCTGCTTGTGTGTGTGTGTGTGTGTGTGTGTGTGTGTCCCAAGCGCCTGTCAGTAATTGACACCCATGCTTTGTAAATAAGTCCAATGGACTTATTAGTTCCTCATGAGAAACTTTGGTGGACTCCAACTTTGGTCTGTCACTGGGACCTTAGAAGGAGAGGGAATCATCTGGGGTCAAGTGTGGTAGATGTGGCTAGCATCTGTGTAGGTGGTCACATGGTAGAGCTTAGCAGAACCTGGCTATTCCTGGAGAGGCACAGAAATTTAAGGGGGGTCACCTTGTTGTCCCCATCTCTACTTATTTTTGAGACAGGGTTTCTCTAGCTTTGGAACCTGTCCTGGAACTCACTTGGTAGGCTAGCCTCGAACTTGGAGATCTACTGTCTCTGCCTCCCAAGTGCTGGGTTTGATCTTAAACTGAACAAGCCCAGGGAAGATTTTGGCATCTATGGTCCCCATAGCCATCTAGTCCTTTCCTTCAGTTATTGAAGGATATACTGAGTGTCTCGTGTTCAAGGAGTGTCTCTTGAGGGAAGGGACTGTGGCTAACATCTCCAGGATGTGGGCCCCATAGTGGAGACACGGTGAGTTGGGCTTGATGAGCTGGAAACATGGGGAAACACAGCTCCAGGAGCCTGGAGCAGGTAGAAAGTCAGGTAGCGGTGTCCTCAAGATGGTGGGTACATGCTAGGGACTTTCAGTGAGTCTGTATGGTGACAGCATACATGGAGAGGAGAGAGTGGAGGAGAAGGAGGAGTCAGCCAGAGTGGAGCACCTCAGATGGGGCACCCAGAGGAGCCAGAGTGGGTCCAGGACTGGGATAAGAGTTGGAACCCAGGGCTGGGAGGCCTTACGTCACTCTGTGCAGATAACACTGGTTGGGGCAGGAGCCAGGCTAGGTGGCCAGATGAGGAGGTGTGGCCAGAGGGTGATAGGATCAGCAAGCGCAGTTGTCTGAGCTCAGGCAAACACTGCTTCTGGAAGGGAGTGGCCAGCGGCTATCTTGGGCTGCAGAGGTGTGGAGTGAGATGCATCCAGGCTGTGGTGGTCCTGGAGAGCTGTGGGTGGAAACGCTTTGGGTCTGGGAGCCAGATTGGAGTAGGCTGCGGAGCTTGTGGGAGGTGAGAAATGGAGACAGTGGGTGCTACTGGTGCTTCCAGCCCTTTTTTTGTCATTCTACTGATTTATTTGCACAATCAGTACAGAGAATGTTCTAGAATACCAGTTTAAATCCTCAGATGGAACGTGAATGTGAGAGACCAAAAGCACACAAGAAGCAATGAGCTGGCAGGGTCGTCACAGGCAGCCAAGCCAATGGAGCACACTGACAGCAGGGAACTCCCAAATTCAGGGCAGTGGTCCCAAAACTCAAGTGGCTATTTGTAAGGGATTGGTTCCACTCTCAGCATGTCCAGGGCCGTCTTCTGAGACCACTCAACAAGGGGCACATGCTCACCAATGCACAGACTGTGAATGGGGGGATTTTAGGGGGCAGGGGTTGATTATCACTCTGTCGAGAGAGGAGGGTGAAGAGCGGGTGCAGACATAGGATAGTATTCAAAATCTGGCTGGAAGGGTTCAGGTGAACAGGAGTATTGACTGAAACAGGAGGTCTAAGGTAGGTGTTGGTATCTGGAGGGGAAAATATCTGCCTCTCTCACCTGGATGTCTGCATGGCCGCTGTCCCCACAGGTGCCTTTGGTGTCCAGCTCAGGGCAGGTTCCCTCACACAGAGCTTAGCTCTGCAGTGTTCAAGTTACTTGGGAATCGAAAGCTGAGTCTGCAGGTTTGACAGTGATCTGGGGCTCCCACCTACTCGAGTGTGGGATAGGATTGTGGGTAGGGCAATAAGAGGGGACCGTTTCAGTTTTCATAGGTGCAAACAGCCATCCCCATCTGGAGTTGTTCAGGCATTCACATGTATGCATACACATACATGACTGTACTTCGACACAATGTGCACCAAATGTGCATACATGCTCATCTATGCAGGCATAGCCACCTTACATGTATGTTCACCTATCATACACATGTTACACCTACCAAACACACCCAAATAATACCAACACACTCATACCAATACCAACACTGACCAAGTATGTTCACACCCACCTTATAAACACATGCATACCACCAAGCACATAGGCATATCCACAAGGCACACAGATAGCCACCAAGGACACTCACACATACACATCCATCAGTCACACGGTCACGCCCATCCCACAATGCACATCCACAGACATGCACGCTCACAGGGACCCCCACCAGGCATCCCTCCCACATGCACACCCGCCATTTATGTACTCAGACTCACTAAGCACACAGGCACACCATCATGTACACACACACACACACACTCACCAGACCCATATGCACATCCACCACATCACATGCATGTTTCCAAGCATGTATCACATCTATCACATACAAACTCACCCATGTACATACATGCATATCCACTATGCACACCCACCCACCACACACATGCATACCGTCATGCACATAGAAACACCCCTGGCATGCACACATATAAACATTGTCTAAGAGGCCTTGAGCCTAGGCCAGCCCTTCCTCTCTCTCAGACCCATGCAGGTGCATCTGTGCAATGCAGAGTGCAGCTTCTGAACCCCAAGTCCCCAACTAAGTGGGTGATGTGTAATATGTCACCCTGGAGCCCTGAGTGGAGATGAGATTCAAAACAAAAAGAAGCAGCTTTTGATTTTCTTTGCCTAAAGGGTTCTACCTTCCTTGGCCTTGCTGGTGTTTCAGACATGAGGGAGCCTGGGGGGCCAGGGAGGCTCTTGACAGGACCCCGTCTGTCTCTTGCCCGTTGATACTGCTGCCTTGCTACTCCAGTGCAACCTGAAGCTTCTGTCAGTTGATAGCAGAGACCACCTGCCACTCACACCTTCCTGCCCGTACACAGAGGAACTGACAAAGCTGTTTGTCTTTGTCTGTGCCCGTGTCCCCGAGTTCCTCGTTGATGGCTGGGCTGCATGACCTTTAGAGTCCAGCATTGCGGGGAGAAGAATGGCGTTTGGGGCCCCATAGCACTGCAGTCACCCGGGCCAGGAGCTGTTGAGTTAGGCTAGTCCTCTGTGGAGCTTCTTGTCCTGCCCAGTGGGTTGTATAGCACCCTCTCCACCTGGTCCACAGGCTTTCATCTACACTGAGCAACTGGGAGCTTTTCCTTTAATCACCAAGTGACCAGAAGCTGTGTCAGGCTACAGCCAAGGAAGTAGACACCTTGCGTCTTTTGATAAATGCTGGGGCCAGGGAAAAGAAGGATTGGGAAAGATCTTCACACATTAGAGAAATGTCTCAGTCTATCCTTCACAGAAAAACTCCCAGTGGCCCTGTAGAACGGCCTTCCAGTCTTGGACTCTGTTGCTGACCTGGGGGTCCCCAGTTAGTTCAGGGTCTTCCTCAGTATTTTGGAGAATTGGCTAGTTCTGTCTAGTACATGCTGTAGCATTCACTGACCACTAGATGGCGCTGCCTCCTACTTGTGTTCTGTTGGTCCTAGGGACGCAAGGAGTTAAGAGTGTCAAAGGCCTTTGTGTCAGTAGAGGGATGGGGTCAGAGCAGCCTGGGCATGTGGAAGCTTCTCACCTCCGGGTTTGGCACGCAGAATATGGGCCGTTTATTAGCTGCAGGAGAAGTGTCTTGTGACAAGAAATGTTCCCTCTTTGGAGCTAAGGCTTGTGAGCAGAAATTCAATGCGGACTATAAGGGGACATGAGGTGACACTGTGCAGTGGTCACATGCTTCTGCCATCCCTACTGGACGACATGGATGCTGAACCTTGATAAGAGTGAATGGTGTCCAGCTCATCACATGTGCTGAATTCTGTGTCCACAGCAGAACACTGACACTTCTCCTCTTGAAACCTTCGACTGTATCACTGGGGGCTTTGGGTATCTCATGCTTGCTATACAGTCCCTGCGCAAGACACAGCCAGCCAGGGCACACCAGCAATGCAATAGTCCCTGATGGGGTTTGGTTTTGTCTCAGCAGGCATTGCCTCGGGTCCTTGTCATCAGCCCCTGATGTCATCCAGAGGCTGAAGGAAGACTGAGTACTGGGGATGCTTCTTGGGCCTTCATGACAGAGGAGCAACAAAACCTAAAACCCACTGCCAGGTTGGCCACCAGGTTCCTATGAGGATGGCCTTGAGTGGGGAGCCTATGGTTGGAGCCTAAAACATCCCAATGTGGAAAGCTGGCAATTTGACCCTTGGCAAAGTCCCCACCCTGGGGCAGACGTGACCTCTAGTACTAGGACACAGTGGGTGTCTGGAGTCTGCCTTGTAGTGAGTGCCCCCAGTCATACTAATAAGAACACACAGGTGACTCCCGAGAAAGCACTGGGCTGTGACATCTATCTCTGGGCTCCTTTCTGACTTCAAGCTTCTGTCACGTGGAAGGGAGACCCCCGGAGGTGCATGCAGGCCTGGCTCCTCATTGTATGTTTGTCCTACCCCATTGCCTAGGTTGGCCTGTGTCTGTGCAGACCTGATGGGAAGGGAGAGAAGGTTGGCGAAAATGTTTGCCACATGTGGATGACCTGGAGACAGTCAACTTCATAGAGGCCAGGTCAGCAGCTGAGGCACAGGGCCAGGGCTAGTTGGTCCTTTTGTGTCAGGGGAAGTCACATCACAGGTCCTTGTGTGCAAGGAGAGAGGGGATCCTGACAGCAGCCAGGACGACTGCATCTCAGGACAAGCACCCTTTCCTGACCTGTACGGAAGGAAGCATCATGCGGCTTTGGGAGCTCCTCCTGCTCTCTAGGGTATTAGGACCAGAGCCATGGGCTACCATCAGCAGGCACCCAGGCTGCCCTCTTCTTCAGCACTTTGGCTTTTGGGAGAACTAGGGTAACCCGGAGCCATTGTCTTCAACCCTATGCACACCGTCTGTGGCTGGGAAGAAGGGAGTGGTGGATGGGTCTGGTGACATAGGTTGCTGCAGAGTACTGCCCAGGTAGTGTCCACTGAAGGCCATGTGGACTGTGGAGTTTGGTTATCAAATTTTCTAGAAGAGTAGAGAGAGGTGGCTGCAGCTGGCCCACCAGGCTTGGTCAGCCTTTGTCTGTAGGCACAAGAGGAGGGGGTGGCCATCTTCCTTAATGTGTCAGACTGGGAGCTCTGGGTCTGGATGGTCCCCATCCACAGGGTCCTGATTGAGCTCTCACACACTCACCTGCGCTTTCACATCCTCCCAGAGTGCAAGAAGTGAATGCCACACTCATCAGAGCTTTTCGTATAGACCAGACTCTGGCCTTGAGTGGCTCCCAGTCTGTGCTGAGGTCTCCATGATCTTCCCCAGGGCAGCCTGGGAACACTCTGTGTACACTGCCCTGCACAAGAACTCAGAGGAAAGATTGGCTTGGTGCTGCAGAGGGAGAAGCAGTNACAACATACACTCTATCCTCAGACCTCCACTAGGCAGTGCGGCTCCAGACTCCAGTCCTTCAAAATACACCCTCTTCTTCCCCCATCACACCCATGGTGGCCTCCTGTTTTCTCCCCAGTCTTCTTTGTCTTTTCCAACCCAGTGACTCAAAGCCAGCTAAGATGGCTGTTATGCTCGAGGGGTTGGATTTTAGTATCCACCAAAGTCTCAATGCATCCAGACCCTGCCAGATCCGCGGAAGCCTTCACTTCCTTTCCAGTTTAAAAAAAATTAAATAAGGGGGCTGGAGAGATGGCTCAGCAGTTAAGAGCATTGCCTGCTCTTCCAA
>LOJH01022064.1:20120-31422 GCA_001685095.1 Ellobius talpinus
CAACCACATGGTGGCTCACAACCATTTGGAATGAGGTCTGGTGCCCTCTTCTGGACTGCAGGCATACATGTAGACAGAATATTGTATACCTAATAAATAAATTTAAAAAATTAAATAAAAACCTACAAGACTGTCCCCTGTGGCTCTGAAATCCAAACAGTGTAAATTTCAAAGATTAAAGGGATCTGAGCCCCCCCCCAGCGAGATCCCCTTTTCCCTGGTGCTAAGAATCAGGGCCTTTAATTGCATTTCCTGTTTGCAACTGGTGAATAAAATATTTAAACAGCCTCTGCTGAAGGCTCCAGGCACAGCCCAGCCTGCAGCTGCCCTGTTCCCCAAAAGGAAGGCACACAGACAAAAAAAAATTAAAATTAAATAAATGCCAGATATATGCAGATGTATCATTTTAAGAATTCATAAGCACTTTATGCAATTATTTTGGATGCAATTTATTTTGGCTAACCAGTGAAGCCATTAACCCATCTAACTAACTAGAGAGAGTAGATTGAAGCAGGATTTTTCTAGAAATCTCACAGGATAGTTTCCCAGGAAGTGTGGTGGCTCAGCAGATTCCTGAAATAGAGGTCCCCAAAGTCCTATTGGAGTCAAACAACATAACCAACAAGGGATTTCAGCATGAGCCTGGGACTAGGGGCCCCTGACCTGGGATCAGGGCAGCATCTTTGCCAGTGTCCATCTGGAAAAGGCTTGCAAACAACCTGAGACCTTGTTTCTTTATCCATCTGTACTCAGAGTAGTCTGTGAGAAGCCCCTACATGACAGTGAGAGTTACATGGTGCCCACATGGGACACACAAACACACACACACACACAGCAGGCTGGCACCTTGGAGTACCCTGGGATTGGGCCTCCGTATGGCCCGACCACCCCCAGATAGGGGAAAGGGAGTTGGAACAAGTGCCAAGCTGGCAGTCCCAGCTGGGATGCTGTTTGCCAAAATCCTAGAATCTCTTCTTAATTTTGTAAGAAGGAACAGTGTAGCAGCCCCAGGGGGGCAGCCAGGGAACCTATGTACCACCCGCCAAACCACGCAAAGGGTGGAGGGTCAACCTCCCAGTGAGTGATATCACCCACTCTACAAACTGTCAGAGCAGGGGAGTGTTCCCAGGAGACTTGGGGCTCTCAGCGGGAGAGTGTCGTCTCTCCATGTTAAATGATGGAAGCCTTTCTGTGTAGGAAGCTGTTGACAGAGAAACAGTTATGAAACCTAATTTGGCATAGGAAGGTTCCTTTGCTGCAGAAGGCTCTGGAAACTGGTTGCTGACCTGGGGGAGTAGACAGGGAGGAGTCTGGGACTCCAAGGGAGCAGTGGACACTTATGGAGTCTAGGGACCTAGAGGGCATCCCATGGACCCTTGTGAGAAGAGCAATGGGATGGGACAAAGGAGCAATAGTTTGGTCCCTTGTGGAGCCCTCACTCTGCCCACACCCATCTGTTCCCTCTTCCCGGGGCTTCTGGTCAAGAAAGGAGCAGTGGAAGTGTGAGGAGGGCCTGGGTGACAGGAGCAGCAGCCATCTTTCCCCCTTCTACCTCAGAATGGCAATCCTTGTGTGGCAGTTTAAGAAATAAAACCTGGTGATCAATTTCAAAGGCTGCTTGGGCCTGCTTAGGCCCAGCCATTAGACCCCTGCAACTGCCTGCTAGTCTTGCTGTTCCCAGCCATCCAGGCTCTGCCAAGCAACGCCCTTCCCACTCCTAAGCTCTAACGTTAGAGTAGAAAACCACTAAGAGTCAAGCCTGCCTGCAAGGTCATATGCCCAATGAGCTTCAAAATAAATGGGATATAAAATGTAGAGATGAAACCACACAAGGTTCTGGTTGAGAGACAGATGTGAGCTGCAGAGGGAAAGAGAAGGCCTAGGTGACCTTGAGGGTGTGCCTTCCTGATGTGCAAACGAGCAGCAGATGAGGATAAGGGGAGGGTGGGTCATGCATTAGGGTCCTAAGCTCTTCTCTGCTCTCCAATCAGGTCATCTGCCTGCCTCTCTAGGCTAATGCTTGGCCTTGAAGAGTCCTAAAATAAACTGTTTGCTGCTCTGAGTCTCCAGTGCTTCAGGCAAGCCAGTCCTGGATTCTGACTTCACCCCAGTGCACCTAGGTTTTCTTAAGGCTGCCTGGGGGTTGCTTCCGGCTCCTATAGTCCCCCAGAACTACTTCAGCTGACAGGGAGGCAGAGCCTGAGGTGGACCCCCGCTGCTTCTCTCTGGCCCGAGGCCTTGAGAAGTATGGTGTTCTGTCCCTCAGGGTGAAGTGGAGGGGGCTCTCTCCACTTTGGTGAGGCTGGGAGTAGACATGGAGCAGAAAGGTTCTATACCTGCCTGGCTCTGGCAAGGATGAAGTTCTTGGCTGCCCAGTGCTTCCGGGCAGCTCTTCGGAAGCGAAGTGTTCCTTTGGGGATCTTGAAGAAGAGCCTTCATACCTATGCCCACTGTGGAAATTCTGGGAAACGCACGCATGAAGACTGAGGAAGGAAGAGTTGTCCCTGATTGGCCTGTGACTTCAGAGCAGGGGTGGTGGGGCTCCCTCTGGGGTTTTCCACTCTCTTGATTCTCTTTTGTGAGAACTGCCTTACACACTTCCACAGCCCTGCGCTGCTGGGTAAAGCACCTGCGTGTCCGAGCTGGATGACACACTCACTAATAGTGTGATGCCCCTGTGTTGCAAGATGGCCCTGCCGCTCACAACCCTCTGCCGTGGAGGGCCGGGAGGCGTGGACTCTTCTCATGCTTACCTCTAAGTCAGTGGATTGTTGTACTGATAGCTGCGTTTGACCTGCTAATCACACCAAAATTTGGCGAGCTTGGTTCCTGGAGTGGTTTGGTTGTGGGGTGGTGGAGACAGACAGAACTCCCCACAGCCAAGTTGACTGCAGGGGTTGGAAGGAGCTGGTTCCCCCAAGCTTCCAAGGCTGTCCACAGTGTTCCTACAGAGGGCGCCATCTGTTGAGACATGAAGTCAAAGGTGTCCTTTAGAACTGAGCACCTGCTGGGGGAGCACCCCCATGCCTGCCCCGCCCCCCCGAGAATCTCGTGCCCTTGCTGCCAGGACCATGAACCTGGGAGAGGAAAGGTGTGACGGCACCTCTACCCCAGGGTCTGGTTGCCAGCTTTTGCTTTGCCTTCCCCTGGAGGGCGTTGGTGGGTCTGGATGGAGCTGTTTTTGAGGAAGTGTCCTGGATACAAACCCTGCCTCATCTAAGACCTAGCCCTGAAGTGTCCTGGTTTCTCTGTGCACAGCCCTGGACTCTTCAGGGCACCCGTGGCTGTTGTGCTGTTGCATGAGGTTACTTTGTGCTGTCCTTGGGAACAGGAGCCCCTGGAGGCTCTCTCGGCTGGGTCCCCACAGATACCCCACACTGCAGGCTGACTTCGGAGTGGGGAAGGCTGTCGGAAGCGCAGGTACCCACTGTTAACTCCTTTTCAACCTTGCCTGAATGGGGCTTGTTGGGAATGTAAAGATGAAGCTACTGATCCCAATGATTTTTCCTCCCTAGGCTGTGGCCCTTCCAGAATGTGAGCCCACCCTCACTATGTTCCATTTCTGGGACTGCCCAAACCGAGCACACCCCCAAATTCCTTAGACTCAGGAAGCCAGAGACACTTCTCTACTAATGCCAATGTCCCACCATTTTTAATTAAACTTGAGAACAGGGGGAACGGTGCATCTGGCTGTTTCAGACATGAATTATGAAACCCTTCCCTCCAGATGTTCCCTCAGCCGCTTGCCCATAGGCTCCAGTTGGCTTGTTTTTCTCTAAGTTTTTTGTTTTTTCGTATATAAGCAGTATTTCCTTGCTTCCTTTAGGAGGCTGGCCAGCTGGGTTTAAATCAAATCCCGGATCTCAACATATACTGGAGGCCAAGAGCTATATCACATGCCGCTGGAGCTGGCATAGAAAGCACCTGTTTCTGCTCTCGTGGCTCTTGCAGACACGACAATGAATTTCTCAAAGGTTCACTCATTTGCTCACGGTGGCGAGGGGTGTAAACATATTGGGTGCCAGGGTCTGTGCCCACTGCAGGGCTGGAGGAAGAAAGACCCTCCAGGTCTTTATAGCTCATCAGAGGGCAGAGTTCACAAAGACCTGCCCAGCTAGCACCTGGGAGCTCCCGGAAGAAAAGCCTAGGATCCTGGGAGCATGTCTTTATTCCTCTATTTATTGGAGTCTCTGTTCATGGCTAGGTTATCTGAGATGGGGAGGGAGGGAGGCAGACGGCTCGGGAAGGAAACTCACACTTTAGCACACTCATTCTGTGGCCCTGCTCCACCCAACACCCCTTACCATCTTAGAAACTGTATGTTTCTTTTTATTTGCTTTCTTTCATTTATATATATATATTTTTTTTTGAGACAGGATCTTACTATGTAGATCAGGCTGACCTCACACTTATATCTGCCTGCCTCTGCCTTCCAAGTGCTGGGATTAAAGGTGTGCACCACTACTGCCCGGTCTAGAACTATACATTCCTTGTCTTCCATCAGTGATGTTGTCAACTTGGTGTGGAAGAGGCTTGGACTGGGTGTGTGGCAGAGAGAAGGTCACATGACTGCAGGTTATCCTAGGTCATCTACTGGTTCACTCATCCACCCATCTGTCCATCCATCTGTTTATTCATCTATCTGTCTACTCTTCAATCGTCTGTCCTTCCATCCATCCATCTACCCATCTATTATCTGTCTATATATCCATCATTTGTTCGCTTAGCCACCCTCCTTCCTTCCTTCTTTCCTTCCTTCCTCCCATCTATGTTTATAGATATCTATTTATCCACTCATTTATTCATCCTTCTTTTTAAGTGGTCAGTTGAATTGCTTATTCTCTTTAGTCCTACTTTTCACATCTGTGAAAAATAAATATGCTGTTCCACTCCCCTCTCACAATTGTTACGGAATTGTTTTAGCCAATACGAGAGGTCTAAAGGATGGGAGCAGTGCTTGGTATGGCAGGGGCTGCCGGCGCTACCTTTAGAGCTGTCCAAGATGGTGGCAGGACTGGAGGAGATGAACTGGATTTGCTTTTGGCTCTTAGCCATCTACTGATGGCTAACCTTTGCTGCACTCTTGAGCTTCAGGAGCCAGTATCTTTATGTAGAAGGAGAATTTGGGCCTCACATTCAACAGCAGGTGAGACCATGAAACTCAGGCATGGTGCCCTGGAGTCAGGACCACTAGGTGTCCATGAAGGCTGTGGGTCATCTCATTCTCATCTCTGTCTTCATTATAATTTACCTGGCAGACATTCATGGGCTGTTCTGTGCTGAATTGTGTGCCTCCGTCCCCAGTTTTCAAGGTCACCGGGCAGTGGTGATGGTTTTTTTTAATATTTTTATTATTAAAGAAATTCTTCAGAGACCTCTAAAACAGGTGACCTTTTCAGAATTTGTGGTTGACATTATCTTAACCTGGAGTTGAGCTTCTGGCCAACCCTGGGTGAAGACCCACGTGGATGTCCTCCATAGGGCATCTCCAGAGGACCCTGGGTGAGGACCCACGTGGATGTCCTCCATAGGGCATCTCCAGAGGACCCTGGGTGAAACTCATGCGGATGTCCTCCATAGGGCATCTCCAGAGAACCCTGAGTGAAGACCCATGTGGATGTCCTCCCTAGGGCATCTCCAGATGACCCTGGGTGGGGACCTTTGTACACTTCTCTGGGTGTCTCCTGAGTCTCCTCTGCTTCCAGAATGATCTCCTTTATAAGCATGCACTGAGGAGCTGTGAGGTTTGCCCTTGGCCTTGGGAAGCCCTGGTGAGTGTCACTGGCCAGTCCTACATCCACTGAGGCCCAGAAAGCAGCTCCTGGTTTCCCTCTGAGCAGCATCTTGGTGACTTGGTGTCCTACTTTTGAGTTTGGAGACACGTTTTGCTTTATTAAACCTCCTGTTATGAATAATTAGCATTCCCTCCAAGAACAAGAGGAAATTAGCTGCTCCCTCCCCCAGGAAGTAGGGTCAAGCCTTGAACAGTCACATCTCATGGCTCCGGCCTGTTGTGTGCCCAGCAGTGCAAACACTTGTCAGGAACATGCAATGAGTACCTACAGAATGTCTCTCCCCTTTCTCAGTTTTGTGTACATAAAGCAGGCTTCTCTCTCAGGTCCTTGTGGTAAGGAGATGGTTAAGCAGCCATCAGCTTTTTCCATAATGGGAGAAACACTGGCCTGGGTTCAAGAGCAGAAGAAGCAGGGGGTGAAGCTCCGAGAAGGGAACCAGGGAGTGAGGCATTATGGAACAGCAAGAAGGATTTCCCTATGTCCTGGTGTATGAGGTATTAGGCTATGTGGCTTGTCTGTGAGCTTTTGTAGGCAATAACCCATCCTAGAGTGCTGGTAGAAAGCCACCACAAGGCCACGCTCATCTGGAAAGCCAGCACCGGGGACCAGGCTGAGGTGCACCTGCTCTGAGTATCTGAGACATAATAGGGACTGGGCTGTCAGGTTCCTTGTGACTTCAGCAGGACATGTTCTACCCTAAAGAGTATGGCAATCTTGGCCTAGCTCTTACCAGGCCAAGGACAGCTAATCGAGTGACAGAGGAGGAGGAGGACCTTTGGGCTTGTGGCTCTGGCTGAGACCGGTGTGTGTGGCAGGAAGCACCCCATGTGAATCCTGGTCTTTCACTTGTTGTGGGGGCTGATACTGATCACCCCAAAGACCAAGATGAACAGTCAGATTGAGGAGGAGCAGGTGATGCCGAAGAGGGGACTCACTGTACTGGAGGCAGATGAACACAGCTGGTCCAATGCAGGGGAGACGGACTGACCTGGGGCCTTCCTTGCCTATTGCAGCCTCTGTGGAGACCCTGTGGAGACTTGATCAACGGAATGGAAAGCTTGTTCCCTGGGAACACATGGAGGCCTTAGAAAATGTATGTCCCTATCTAAGAACAGATTTTAACCATGTCCCAAAGGGCATAGGATAAATAGGCAGGTCAGGCTTCTGCTCCCACTTATCCGGGGGAATTAAGCGACTCCTCCACACCTAAGAGGAAGGGACCTGCCCAAGGTCAAGAACAGGACAAAGTCACGTCCCAATCCCAGCCCTAGGAGCCTGTAGCCAGGTGTAAGGTAGTGGGGTCAGGGGTTCTCATAGCAAATGAGTCAGGGTCTCGGTGGGAAGTCTGGGCCGTGAGTTGAGGCAGCCACCAAAAGAAGCCACAGAGGCTAAGGGTGTCGATTCCAGAGACTCTGGCAGGAGGCTCCACTGCCCTGGAGAGCGTTTCAGAATGAAACACACAGTGGAAAACTACCCCCTTCTGTGTCCAAATCCTGGTTGGCACTGTTTTCAGAAGTGAATCTTGTTTTTTTGTTGTTGTTGTTGTTAACTTTGT
Organism: Ellobius talpinus; assembly: GCA_001685095.1. Taxonomy (NCBI): domain Eukaryota; kingdom Metazoa; phylum Chordata; class Mammalia; order Rodentia; family Cricetidae; genus Ellobius; species Ellobius talpinus. The sequence goes on from LOJH01022064.1 coordinate 27,471, forward strand.
ATTGAAAACACGAACAACTGCTTCAAAACAATAATGAATGAAGCCCAGACATAGCACCAAGAGCCTTGTTATCAGCCAGGATGTGCTACCTTTGTTATGGTAGTAAGAACTTTGTCCTAAATTATTAGATCAGAGAAACAGTTCATATGTTTAAGCACACACACACACACATGCCCACGTGCGTGCACACACACCACCCGGCCCCTTGCTCGCTGTTTATATTTCCTCCCTTTGCTCATAAGTGTACAATAAATTATTCAGCCAGAACCTGCTGGAAGCCCCTGCAGCAGGTCGGCTGGTGAGCAGGTGGTGGGAAGGCTGGCAGAGGTTCTAGGAGTCAGTGGGAGCAGAGAGACAGAGCCCAGCGGTGTGTGGAGAGCAGGAATGGTGCCAGTTGGGCCTGGGGAGGTCCCCACTGGGCTGGACCTCTGCCCTGCCAACCCCAGTAGTCCTGTTCTCTGGGCAGAGCTCTTGAGGGTTTTTCACAGCAGTTAGGTGCAAAGCATTGCCAGAGGGATGCTTGGAAACCGTCTGTGTCTCAAAGGGTTACAGGCTTCCAGGGGCTTGCAGGAGGAGGTTGAGGAAGACACACACTCCAGAACACCTGCTCAGGTCTATCTTCTTCGCCTCAGGTGTCAGGCTCCGTCATACTGAGACAGACACTGAACAGCCTCTGAGCCTGACACTGTCCTCTGTGTGGCTTGAAGTTGTAGGTTCCCAGCCAGAGACTGGTGCTTTTGGACACTGTCACTGAACATCAGAGCTGTGAGGTGGACAACCTGAGAGGGCACACACACACACACACATACACACATACACACACACACACACACACACACACTCTTACTTCCTTCTTCCTGGCTGTTCCTAGGCCAGTCAGCTTTGTCCCTGGCCCCAGCCAGGTGGCACTCTGGTCTCCCTGACAGGGGCTCATGCTGCAAGGCTGGTTGTACAAAGAGGAGCCCCTGAGGCAGGTGTGGGAGTGCAGGCTTGTCCGTCCCATACTCGTGAAGCTGAGGCAGGAAGATCGCCAAAGCCTGGGCTACATAGGAAGTTCCAGGGCAGTCAGGGCTACAAAGCCAGATGCTGTTAGAAACAGACAGACACATTTATAGACAGAGATACCATGCCTCTTAGCGATTGCCATCTAAGGCCCTAAGCAGCCATTTATGTGCTCTCTTCTGTGGCTTTGCTATTTCTGGGCATTTTGCATACATCAAGTGAATGGCTTTGGAGGTCTGGCTCCTTTCGCTCAACACAGGCTTTGAGGTGTAGCACACACTTTATCCTCCTACCTGTGGAGGCTGCCTTTATTTACCTGTCTAACTGTGCAAAGACACTGGCTGTGTTCCTGTGGTTATTATGATGGTTTTAAATTGTATTTATGTGTGTGTGTGCATGTTTGCCTGCTTACCTGAATGTGTACTATGTGTATGCGGTACCCACAGAGACAAGAGAAGACGTCTACACACCTGGGATCCAGTGATAGATGATTATGAGCCATCTAATGTGTGTACTGGGAACCAAATCCAGTCCTCTGCAACAGGAGCAAGAGATGGCTGAGCTGTCTCCCCAGCATCCTTGGGTTATTATGAAGGTGGCCCTGTGCACACTGGTATTGTAATGTGGACATATGTTGTCATTTCCCCTAGGTGCATCCTTGGATTAGTGTGCTGGACAACATGGGAATTCTGTGCTGTTCTTTGAGGGACTCAGTTCTTTGCAGACTGAGCTGCTGTGATATTTTCTGTCTCACCAGCTGCAAAATAGGGCTCTGACTTTTCTTAATCAAATCCCACTGACCCTACAGCTCACGTTTGAAAAAGCCCTTCCTCCAGCTGCACAGGCAAAGCAGGACCTAACCTTTGCCATTGCCGCTTGTCTCCCGCCATCATGTGGCTGCCCTTGTTGCAGATGAGAAGTAACCTGTGCCTGTGCTCTTAAGGTTCCCACATGCTGTAGCAAGCCATGTCCCTGTCTTCCCAACCTTCCCAAACCTCTTCACCCTTTAGTCCCCAGCACCGGGGAGCATGCAGGGTGTCTCCCCACCCTGAGAGGAGACAGGGCATCTCAGGCCAGCTGCTGGAAAAGGAAAGGAATAAAGACAAGTCACATTGAAGCCTCCCGGAAGTTCCACCCTTCTTCCTGCCTCTCAGGCAGCCCCAGAGAGCATTTAACTCCATCGGCAAGGAAAGGCCAGGCCAGGCGCTTATTTTCTCTTTGCCAGAACAGCCCCGCGTCTGTCACAGCCAAGAAAATTTATATTAGCAGTGAAACTGACAGAACACACAAGGCCCTGGCGCTTTCACAGCCGCCCTCCTAGCTTTCAGTGATGCGTAGATTACAAAAGCAGTAACAACACGAGGCCCCTGCCCTCCCCAGCTGCAGAAACCACACAGACTGGGTGTGGAGACTGCGGTGCCAGAGGCCACCGGGGTATATGATGTCCATCAATTTTAGATCTGTGTGCAGCCGGAGGGAGTGGTCAGAGATCTGGGCACTCTACCAGGGGGGACTAGTTCTGGAACCGTGATGCTGACTGACATCTGCTACATACGGCTGCAGGGCATCTGTCTTCACATGACATCTGGTGGGGGACACTTTCTGGCCACCACCACTTCTATTACTCCCCAGTCCCAACTCTGTTCAGCCCTGATCTTCACTCCTCTGCCACGTGTCTCTGGCTTGTTCTTCTGGGATGGTCTATAAAAGGCATCTTGCAGACACGACCTTCAGAATCCTCCTTTCCACTCAGTCCTGTCCCTGTGGGATTCGTCCAAACAGCTTGCCTGCCTATGGTTCCTCTCAATGCTGCATTTTCCGTGGTGGGATTGTTAGTTGCTCATCCACGGAAGGGCACCTGGTTCCTGTTTGGAGACAGGACACCTGAAGCTGCTGGGAACCTTTTTGTTTAAGTTTTGAGTGAACGTGTTTTCATGTCTCTGGGATAAATGCCCAAGAGTCCAATTGATGGGGAATATTGTTGTGGGTTTTGTTTTACAAAAAGCTGCCAGCCTGCTTTTCAGAGTGCTTATAGCCTTCGCCATCTCACCGGCAGGATGTGAGTTGTGCAATTTCTCTCACCCTTGACAGCCTTCAGTTCAGTCTCTATTTTTCATTTTATTTGCCTTGTTAGGCCTGGTGCGGTAGCTCACTGTGGCTTTAATTTGTGCTTCCCTATTGACTGGTGACACTGGCCATCTTTTCATGGGTCTATTTACCATCTGCCTAACCCCTGTGGAGAAATGTCTGCTCATGCTTCTTGCTCGTTTTATAATTGCATTGCTTTTTAATTTGAGTTTTGAGAATTCTTTCTGTATTATAAATACTTGTCCTTTGTCAAATTTGTTATTTGTTGGGCTGGGAAGGTGGTTTAGCTGATAGCATGCTTGCTGTGCAAGGGTGAGTGAGGGCCTGAGTTCCAAATCCCATCCAAATGATCCATGTTTGTAATCCTAGCCCCAGGGAAGCAGAGACAAGAGGGTCCCTGGGGCTCGCTGACCAGCAAGTCTAGCTGAGTTGGTGAACTCCAATTTCAGTGACAGACCTGGTCTCAGAAAATAAAGTAGAGAGTGAATGAGGAAGAAAGATGTCAATCTCTGGCCTCCTCATATGTGTGTGTGTGTGTGTGTGAGAGAGAGAGAACAATATTTTCTATTCTCTCTAATTTGTCTTCCTCTAAATTGAAGCATCCAAATAGTCTGACCTAAGTCCTGAAGAGTTCTCTTAGCCTTTTTCTTCTAAAATTCTTATAGTTTATATTTTATACTTAACATGGTCACTGTTGTGCCTGTGGGTGACCAGTCTGTCTCTCCCACATTAATTATTACAAATACTATGCTTCCTGCCTCAAAGTGCAGGCTCTCTCTCTGCCTCTTTCTCCCTGCCTCTCTCTGTCTCTGTCTCAGTCTCTCTCTCTCTCTCTCTCTCTCTCTCTCTCTCTCTCTCTCTC
>LOJH01022066.1:0-10651 GCA_001685095.1 Ellobius talpinus
CTTTTGAATGGAGCATTTGGAGTAAAGTACTATGATTTGTTTCATGGCAACTAGCCTTGCTGTGTGCCTAAAAGGGGGTCATTGCGTGCTCTCCCCTAACACTACAAACAGGCTTGGAAACACTGTTATATCAATGAATAGCCCACAAGTAGTCTACAAGATTCTCTCCATAGGGAGATTCTATCTTCAATGTTCTAGACATTTATAATGATGCAAATTATGTGACAGTTTTTAAAGATGGAAAAGTCAGTCAGGTCACTGAGTATTACAGGGCTCAGGAATCTGAGTAAGAAAGGCTTGTCTAGGGAAGCAGGACAGAAACAATTATTTATATTAGCTGTAACTTCAGAAAGGCATGGAGGATCTGCAACACACATTGTGGTAAATAAAGTATGAGGAGATATGAGAGGTCTTCACAGGGAGAATTAAAGACAACTTGGGCATGTTCTCTATAAGCTAATATTTAAGCAAAAAGCACTATGCATTTCTAGAAGTGCTTAGGTGAAAACAGGATCTACCTGCTGCCAACCCCCTCCCCATAATGAAACCACACTCAACAAAGCCTCACCATCTCCTAGCATCTGAGAACATAAAATATTGTCAAATGACTGTCACCAAGAGACTTGTATGAAGTCCCGTGGAAATGAGCAGAGTAGACATGGCCAAGAATTTTACAGCAAAAAAATGTAGTATGAAATTTACAAACCAAAGTTATTCACTTTTAATTTTGTTTTGCTTTTAATTTAAGGCAATATTGATCACAACAATAGATTGAATAGTTTAGAGTAAAGGTATATAATGTCTTTAGATAATTCAATGTATAAAAGCATCTGCTGTACAAGTCTGATTTTAGTTTTAGGAAGCCACATGAAACGACATAGGAGATAGTAGCTATGCATCTGCAGGCCAGAGAGAGGCAGGACATTGCATTCAGATCTGAACTCAGTTTCTCACACTTACCAGACAAGCACATTGTGATCTGGGCATTTTTCTCAGTCCAACTTCTATTTTTTTCTTAAACATTATATTTTAAAAATGTTTTATCCTTTTGGAAACTAAGACACAAATGCATAATGTTGGTCAGTGGGAATAGCGTATTATGCTCAAAATGTTTATGCAAACAAATATTCAAGTAAAGACAATTCTATAAAAATGTCTTTTTTCTTTCTTATATAAAAGATGCATAGAGAACAAAAGAGTTAATATCAGAGAAAATGTATTTCTTAATTTGGAAATAGTTCTAATAGTCAATTCTATCAGGATTTTCTGGCTCTCTTCTGTAAGAGGATAAAGATGAAATGAAAGAATTTTATTAGTAGTAGTAGAGATATTAAACACTATTTGCTATAAATCACAGCACATTAGTTACTAATGTTCAGCAATATCTTCCCCCAGGTCATAATGGGAGCAGAACTGATTTAAGAGAAGGTAAAATTATGAAGTATGTGCAGTAATTACTGAACTTATTAGAAAAATAATTCAGCAGTCAGAGAATTATTTAGAACATTATTTCAAATTCCTGCCAGTCTCTTACAACCCAGGATGTAGAAGTGTGGAATCATTAGTAAGTTCTCTATAAAGCTGATTAATTTTGATGGACAGGGTTAATTTTATGGTTATGAGGTTTGTGGTGTCTTGAGTATTCTGTTTCAGTTAGAAATCTTACTCCATTGAATTTTCTTTTCCTCTAACAGTCAAGAGCCAAGTTCCTTAGCTTCAGCATCATTTATCAGCAAGTCACTTCCCTTCACTTTCTGTCCTCCTCACTTAACTGCTTCTCAATCCCAATTCATACCTAATCTTAATCATTTCTTTTGTCCAATTGTCCTCTTTTCTCAATCATATTTTCTGAGCTCATAGAGAGATTTAATTTAATAATTTTGTACAATTCTGTATAAATAATCATGCTTCACACATTCTCATTTACCAATGAAGGGCAATAAGAAGTCACAGGTGAGAGAATTAAGAGCAACACAATGGGTACTTGCAGCAGCAGGTGCTGTGGTGGACTAAGTCTGGCATGCATTTCTTTTATGAGGATATGGGATCAAATATCTACTCACCTTAGATCAAACACCTATGACAGACAAATGGTTTTACCAAGTCTCTCTCAGAGAAACAGTGAGTTTGCTTACCTCAGAGGTTCTCAACCTTTTTAATGCTCTGACCCTTTAGTACAGTTCCTCATGTTTTGGTGACCTTTAACCATAAAATTATTTTCATTGTGATTTCATGACTATAATTTGATACTGTTTTGAATCATAATGCAAATATCTAATATGCATGATGTCTGATATGCAATAGGGGCATGGCCCACAGGTTGAGAACTGTCAACTTACATGAGTAGTCATGTACAGTCATGGATAACTTAAAGACATGACTGAAAGGTGAGTCTATAGAAGTGACTTTTCATTCTCATATGGAAGACAGGAAATATAGGGAAGGAAAGACTTGCTATCAGAGAAACTGCATTTTTATTTTTGGAAATAGCTCTTACATGAAACCTCCATCTCTGGAACTCCATGCATACTTTCTTTTTTTTGAGATATGATTTCTTTGTGTAGCCCTGGCTGTCCTAGAATTCCCTCTGTAGACCAGGCTGGTCTCAAATTTGCAGAGATCCACCTGACTCTGCCTCCCAAATACTGGGATTAAAAGCATGCACCACCACAGCACAGTTCCGTGCACAGCTTCTAAGTAGCCTATGGGTGTCGGGTCCTCTCTCCATTTGTCCTTACTGTTTGTCCAACTTTGCAGAAGGGAACTGAGAATCAGCAAAGTTCAAGAACATTCTGTGACTTCCCCCCAAGAAAGGAGTCCTTTGGTTGATAACAAGGTGGTTAGCAACTGTCCTAAACTTTCACTGAGGAGTTTGAATGACACCCACCAGAAACTGCTACCCAACCATCAGAAATGAGCAATATTAGGTTGTAAGAAAACAAGGATTCTTCAATTTCTAGACATTTCATCCTGAAATTCTTTAGGGACAGACTGCAGGGCTTCCTGAGAAAGAAAGGGCAATACAAATAGAGTTTGTGGCCTAACAGTAAGCCAATTCATGAGACATAATCAAAGGATTATTTAAAAAGTAAAGATAAGAAGGAACCTTACTAAATTTATAAATATAATATTAATATTAATAGAAACATGAAAGTGAAAATAATTACACAAGTAAACTCAAAGAATGTCCACTATATTACACAGGAAATAAAGTTGCCAGCTAGGGTTATGGCACACATGGTAAGAGTGCTTGCCTGGCATGCCCAAGGCCCTGGGTTTGAACTTTAGTAGCACATAAATCAGGAGTAATGGTGATGCTTGTCATCCCAGTACTCAAGGTAGAAGCAGGAAGATTAGGAGTTCAAGACCACCCTTACCTAGAAAATCAATTAGAAGCCAGCCTCTGTTACATAAATTGCATTTCAAGGATAAAAAGAAAAGGGAAATTTATGACTTAGAAAGCACCAGATATATTGTGATGACTGACTTCAGAAGAGAAAAGAAGGGAGATGGTTGCTTTGATTCACTAAAGCTTTGTTCACACAGACTTCTACACTTAACCACCCATCACACAAACTGGTAGAGAGCATTGTGCAAACACTAAAGCATTCTGTTGGAGAGGAGGGGTAAAACAGAAGCACATCCTCTTAAAGGAGCATTAGTGAAGAGGTTAAGTATTCCCAAAGCCAAGTTGAGCACACACAAGGAAACATTAGCCATTGAACACTCAGGACTTCTGTGCTTTCAAAATCTTTTATAGTTAATCCTCTTCAGTTCTGATGAAAGCCAAGATGCTCATTTTTCTAAGACTAATGCCATATTTTCTTGAATGGCTTCACAGAATATAAAAATGGAGCAACAACCTGGAGTCTTCTATAGATTTAATGTTTTAGAAACTTAGTAATTTAGATGAAATGGTCAAAGTTTTGAATACCACAACTTATAAAATGTTTGTGTTTCATATACATATAACACAAGTACAGGCTTTCTTTTCTTCTTTTAATCATAAAACCAATCTCTTTGTTGGATAAGAACTTTTCCTGAGTCAGTTTTTAAGATGCATTTATTAATGTATATTAACTATACATAATAATGTGATTCATTATGACATGACATTTTCATGTATGTATGTAATGCATGATGATCATTTTTTCCCGGTTACCCTCTCTTATCTTTCCAACCCCATTCTTCTATTCTACATGGTTCCCTCTCTCTTTTAGGTCCATTTTTTGTTTGTTTGCTTGTTTTGTTGTTTTTATTATTCATTTGTTTCATTTTATTTTTGCTTTTTTTTCCTTATTGGGTTTCATTAGTCTGTCCATAGGCAAATGTGGCAGTGTTTACAAGAGCTTATTCACCTTATCTTTGAGTACACAACTGAAGAAAATGTTTATTCCTCTTGATCAACTGTTAACTGAACATAATTTCTTAAGAAGGCGTGGATATCATGTCTGAGACCGTTTTTATATGTACTACTTTAGAGGGAATTTATTATTTTCTCTAAGTTACTAAACTTCTAACCTATTAGAAACATACTTAATATACTTAATATGTCTTATCCTTTAGACATACACATGGCACAGAATGTCTTTTTTATGTTTATTGTCATCTGAATATATTCCCCATCATTTATGTGTTAAAACTTAAACACAAGTGAGATGAGATTAAGAGATGGAGATTTTGAGATGTAAGGAAAAAGGATATCCCATCCTCCATGAATGAAAAATAAATTTATGTTACTTAAAAATTATTCACTTTCAGGTACTTTGTTATAGTAGTATAAGTGGATAAAAATATGTTTACTGACACTTCTTATGTTTCTGAACTTAAAATATTCTTCTAGAGTTGAGGATTTAGCTAGATTGTTGACCTATTGCCTAATAAGCCACAAGGCACTACAGAATTCAGCAGGGATAAAAAAGAGGAAATATAAATAAATACTTCTGGGAAATATAATCATTCCCTGGCAAAAAACTTGTGCAAGTACATTAATGGATAAACTCCTTGTATTAGATTCTTCTCAAGCATTATGATAAATTATATTCTTTGATAAGAACAAGAATTACACCAGCTTTTTTATTTTGTTTTCTTTGTCCATGATAAAATGTTCTTCCCAAAAGCAAATTAGGGAAGGTTTTTATTTCACATTTAATTTTAGCTGGCTTAATCTCAGGTTCATGCTTAGAACCTTTCTTATACACTCAGGACCACTTTCTCAGTGATGGTGTTGTCACAGGGATCTGGACCCTCCTCCATTAGTTAACAACTAATACTGCCCCCTCAGACATACCCACAGGAAGTCAATGTGATCTGGGTAATGACCCAATTGACTCTCCATTATTTGGTGGTTCTAGACTATATAAAGTTGTCAGGTAGAACTAGCTAGAAAATATGTGGTCTTGGAGTGTTCAGGAATTAAATATCATTCAAATCCTACAAAAATTTCTATTCATTAAGGATAAATATCCATCTATCTATCCCATCATATAAAGTATGAGTGTGTTCTGTCATATTTTACATGATCAACAAACAGTTCCATGAGTTGCCCATGTTTTGGCTAGGTTGTCTCAGTCTATGGGATATATCAGAAGTATGAACAGTGTAATGCATAGATTTTGTTAACAAGGTTCAAGGAGTTAATAGAAAATTATAATTCAGAAAGACTGTTAAGAATATCTATGTCCTGGCAGGAACTAAGATGTTCTAAGGAGACATTTCTGACCTCTCTTTTGGCTTTGTTTTACTGAAATGATGGTCCCCAGATACTGGAATTTCCTTGGGAGACTAATGCTGGAGATGGAAAGGGTTGAAGCTTTATGCCTGGTATTAGCCAGGGAGAAAAAGATTTCTGAAATTCTCTCTTCTCAGATGGCCTAACAGGAAGAGGCTAGACCCAGACATACAATGATGTTCAGAATCTCCCATTGATCAGCGCAGCTTAGCTATTCCTACTTCTTGGCCTTAATTTAAACCCAAGCCTCCTGTAATCACCCTGAAGGTTGTACTTGCAGGATTCACCTGTCTTCTTTGTTCCTCCTAATATAGCCAAATTAAATACATTTTCTACTTTTCAGAGATACTTGTTTTTTTTTAATAGACTTATTGAGATAAGTATCTGAGCCTGGCTTTTTAGGGAGTTACTAAAGCTCAGGATCTGACCCTAATAACTATAATCATAAGATGGGGTGAAACACATGCTTAGGTCTACACAGACAGGAACCAACAGTGGATGAGGAAAAGAAAATGAAATTAGTTGGAAGCAACAAAAGATTCTTGTGAAATGTAGCTGATGAGGAAATAGAGGTCCTTGTCAGGATCTGTCATAATCCTGAGTAGAGAGTAGTTGCCAATTAAATTCTTTTCTAATTTGTATTTTTTTCTCAGTATGGGAACAGATAAGGACATGGGAGATTTGAGTTTTCTAGTGGAAATGACCACAAAAATTTGAGAAATATTTGTATGGAAAGCTGAAAGAATAACAAAGAAACAGACAAGATTACAAATTGGATCCAAATGTGCATAATCAAAGATCCCAGAAATGTTTCCTAGATTATACTACTTGGAAAAGACATAGGATATGGTGCAGATGCCACCAAAATGGAGTACATGTTCCAGCCACTGAGTTCTACATAGAAACTGTGCTAGTGAGTGGAGCACAGTGAGAGGCAGTGTGTCAGCAGCTGAGACAGACCTTTGTACAAAACCAATGTACTGTGACTCTCTTTTAGGCATTCTTGATCCCATTCATCTGCTTTAATAAAAGATTCCCAGAGAGTAAGTTGTAGGAAGGTAAATAGATATAGATGACTTTTCCTTCATTCCATACATATATCTAACATATTAAAATTTCTGAGTCTTTTGCAAAATATGCAAAACTTTGGGGGAAAGAATTAAGTGAGAATTTGTGGTGTATATTTTTGATGGTGGGCAATCTTTGTTCAAGACCCACAGGTGTCCATTTAATAAATTTCTCAAATTTATGAATGAACAACAAGATAACATGAGAAATATGTTTTCCCTAGTGTTTGCAGGTGCTATGTGACTCCATATAGGTAAAATCATGAACCATCTCAGCAACAGTCATCCCATCCCTTTGTTGCAGGTTCCATTTGCACATGCTTTCAATAGAATTGTCTACTATAGGCTCATGCATTTTAAACATTTGGTCCCTAGCTGGCCATGCAATTTGGGAAGGCTGTGTCTTTCTAGAGGCATTCCTTGAGACTTTGGAACATCAACATTCTCTCTGTTCATATTCTATTTCCTGACAGAGGATACAGTGTGACCAGGCCACTCCCATTTATATTGTATGTCATTCATGCCTTTCTTCCCCGATGGACTATATTCCCTCTAATTCCACGTAAAATCAAACCAATCTTCCCTTAAGCTGGTTCTTGTCAGATGCTTTGTTACAACAATGAGAAGAACAGATAGAAAAACATTGCTCCAGACCTTTCTTGTCAAAGTTCCTTGGTTACCTTCTATCTGCCATTGTTTAGTGCTAAATGCTGTTACTACCTGTGATGGTCTGGATAAGAAGAGCTCCCCACAGGCTTAAAACCTTGGTTCCCAGTTGGTGGGACTGCTGTGGGCTGTTTACGTGGTATAGTCTTGCTGGAAGAAGTATATCACTGCACAGGCTTTAAGGTTATATTGCCTCACCCTACTTGCTTTGTGCTTGCTTTTGGCTATGTCAACTATCATGCCTGCTCCTAGTTCCTATAATGCCTCTCCATGATGGATTCTTATTCTTCTAGATCCTTAAGCTCAAGTTAACTCTTTCTTATATAAATTGCCTTGCTCATATCACAGCAAGAGAGAAGCAACTAATACACTTGTCTCCTAGAATTTTCATAGCCACTTGAATCATGAGTATAGTACTTAAAAATTGATTTTTGCTGTAATACTGGACAACTAGAAATATCCATTCCTAAGATATTTTGTTGCTCTCCACTACTGCATTCTTGAAGCCACAATGGAGTGAACCTTAAACATTCTGGAAAATTTAATCAGAAGGTAAGTTATTATTCACAAAATAATGAACAAATTTTGTCATGACTATTTTTCTAATCTCTGGCAGTTCTGTTTCAATTACCTAAACAACTATTTGACTGTTCCCTAAAATGTAATCATAAAAAATTATAGGACCTACCCTACTTGCTTTCCATTACTGTGATAAACACCATAAGCAAACAAACAAACAAACAAATAAACAAAACTTTGATAACAGTTTCTTTTATCTTATACTTTTCAGTGACAATTTATCATAGTGGGAAGCCAAAGCAGAATCTCAAGTACAAACTTGGAGGCAGGAACTGAAGCAGAGAACATGGCGGAATGTTGCTTGTTCATTTGCTTCTAGACATTTCTACATCAATCTGTAACTACGAAAATGTCCCTGCTGGTTTATTTAAGAGCCAATCTGATGGGAACATTTTCTTAACTATAGTTCCTTCCTCCCAGATGACCGTAGTTTGTGCTAGAGTGACAGACAATCAACCAGAATAGGATCATATCCACATACCCTTGTCAAAATGGCATTCCAAGTCACTAGTAAATGTTTTAATGACCACCTTCTGATTGGTCCTTGCATCCCACCTTATAGAATTATGATAAAAAAAATAACTTCGAATTCATCTCTCTATATTATGGTTATGAATATGAGCATCCAACTTGATATACTCTAGAATCATCTTTTAGTAAGTTTCTGGCTACATTTGTGAGGAAGTTCCTAGATTAAATAACCAAAATAAGAAGAACCACTGTAAATGTGGGCAACACCATTCCATGGCCTCTATTTACAGACTAAATAAAAATCAGAAGGCAAGCTGAACAGCAGCATTCATCTCTCTCTGTTTCCTGATTGTGGATACATAGTACAAGGACACTTGCTCAACTATGTTTACAGCACCACTATTCATAAGAGCCAGGACCTGGAAACAGCTTAGATGCCCCTCAACTGAAGAATGGATGAAGGAAATGTGGTACACTTATACAACTCAGTGGTTTAAAAAAAAAGTGACTTCATGAAATTTTCAAGCCTCGATGCAGGGGCAGGAGCTTGATTGTGCTTCAACTTGATGGGTCAAATTTGTTGACTCCCATGGGAGGTCTGCTGCTTTCTGAATGGAGACAGAGGAGGAGTGGGCGTGAGTGGATGGGAGGTGGGAGAAAGGAACAAGAGGAGAGGAAGAAGGGGAAACAGTGGACTGTAAGTAAAATAGATTTAAAAAATTAATTAAAATACTATAAGCCAAAGAAACCCATTCTTCCTTAAATTGCTTTTATCAGGCAATTTTACAGCACCAGAAAATGTAAGTAACATAGTCACAAATTTCTTGACATATATAATAGTATGAGCTCATGTCCTACACCCTGTAAGGTCTTGTGAAGCAGCTCTTATTCTTGAGCATTTGGGAGAGTGGGGGCCTAAATTTGGCTATTGTTAAGGAAGTAATGATGGATCCCTGTAGTTAGCCACAAAGGGATCACATGGAGTCACTTCATCTGTTGTAAGGTATCCGCCAGAGGAGACTATTCGGATATGAGTTTAAGGCAATAGAAAGTCTTCACTAACTGGCAACTTCAGTGAGTATTTGGGTCCTAAGTGTAGTCCTGAGCCTTCTTCGGGATAAATTTTTAAGTATTAAAATGACATCCTGGACTGACACACCTCAGGTAGCATGAAGCAGAACTGCAGAGGACAAAAAGCAAGGTTAGTAAATTTGGGGACATTTCCAGAACAATGGATTTAATGGATTAGACTTTGTTTTCATTTTGGTAGGTGGTACTATCTACCTGCTGGGTTTTAAGACTTGAATGGTACTTCCATCATGGTGTCAGTTGTGCTAAGTTCTGGAGCCTGATTGATATATTTCCCACTGTTGTTTCTATGGACACTTGTTACATTGTGAACTCATCTGGGGGCAGGAGATTATATCATCTCCTTAGCACTAGTAGTTTGAACATAATTTATTTTCTGTTTTACAGAGCAGTCACGCAAACAGGTTACCACAGTGAGATCTGCAACCAAAAGATTAATGGCCCAGCCATGGTTATAAGCAGAGTAGTTAATAAGAGGTATTGGGAAAACAAAGATTAGTATCAGTTCAATTCTTGTCATCTCCTTTTCCTCCCTTGAAGGTTATTTTTGACCATAGCTAATGTTTTCCTGACTCACTGAAATAAAAACAACAAGTTTCTCCTAGAGCAGTGCAAACAATTCCTTGTCTCAAAAGGATTAAATTCAATCCTTTTTGATTCAGAAGAAGAACCTCAGCTAAGGAATCTAACTGGGCTTCCAAATGTGATACAGAATTTTTTTAGATGGTCCTTGTCTGTGTCTACTTGAACAATGAAGTTTTTAATCCCCAATAATTAGGGATAAAGTTCCTACTACAGTGGAGTCTGCAATGTCTACCTGCACCAACAGGGAAATGAGAATAGGGATAGCTCACCATGAATGGGAAAGCTCAAAGTCTATTTGTAGGTGGGCCCTGTTCTCTTCTAGACAATAGATGAGCACCTATGATATAATATGCACCAGGACACAAGGAGTGGTTTCTCTTCCCATGAAAACAAATCATAAGATGAACAATTGGAGGGGCTGGAGAGATGGCTCAGCGGTTAAGAGCATTGCCTGCTCTTCCGA